>BMAV01012965.1:60338-70824 GCA_019973955.1 Trichonephila inaurata madagascariensis | reverse complement strand
ATCTAAAGTAATTAACAACCTCAAAACATGTATTCATAAATTTTCAAGATTTATAGAAATTATTAAAAATTTCTTCCTTTTTTTTTTTTTTACCAAAGGGAATTGGACTGCGACAATGGTAAATTGCTTATCTGTTTGTTTTTTCCTTGGGTTTGATGTATACGAATTTCATGTCTTTTTAACTAAAACAAAAATTTCATATTATAAATTTGGAAGATTAATTTCGAATTTATGAGAGAACTGAACAGCTGAATTTATAAGACAAAAAAAAATAATAATAAAACGTCACGATGTTAAAATGATTATATCTCTTGGAAAATATTATAAAGACAATACCTGCACGGTGAACTACAAAAAAAAAATTATTTAACTAATCTGAAAGCAAATAGTTTTAATACCCAATTATCCTACAAATATTTTTAGCATTTCATTTATAAGTACATTAAAAAATAATAAAGATACTATTTCCATGCAATATAGTTAAATAGAAACTTTTATTACATTAATATAGTTTCTTTCGTATTGAATGAAATGGAACTTTGTGTGTTCTTTTCCAAATACATAAAATGATTATTTTTGCTTAATTTATCCGAAAAAATAAAATGAATGAATGATGCTATTATGCTTTAATCACAAGATTGTTTAACATTGTATTAAATTTTAATGAAAAGTATTTATTGAATTTAATATTCGAAAACAATGGTTTGAGAAAAGAGATAATCTGTTTCATTAATTTTAAATGACAAAATACTTAGTTTTTGCTCCAAAATAAGTAATACGCTGAGTTTAAAAACCCTAAGCCCTATATCATATTTAGTAGAATAATTATTAATTTTTAAGAGACAGCAAAAGAAATTCGAGAAATGTAGATACGGTCGCCTTAAGTGTTTAAACAAATCAATCTTACGAATATGTTTGGCAGTCGATAAGAACTATAAAGAGTAAAATAAAAAGTTCAATTCGAATTTTAAGAACATCTGTTTGATAAAGGTTACTTAAAGCGGATCAGAAGTTGAAAAATATGAACATAATTTTTTTCTCTTACAACATTGCACAATAGAATTAAGTAAATATATTTCACTCTGTTATATAACTACCTCTCTTTTTATTTACTTTGTTTTCTTCTTAAATTTTGATTTTGTACTTATACAGTAATATAAAATAATACATTCATTCCTGACTTTATATGCAAGCAAATACGAAAAAGGGAGTAAAAATGAACCGCACATTACAAAACAACAGGAGGGTTGTTTTATTACTCGGGAGAACCGAGCTCACCCAAAAGATTTCGAACTTGTAATCAACCCACCGAGAAGATAATTTATTTATATTTGAAACTAAATACATATATATAATGAGGGACCCTCCCCCCATTCTTGATAATAGGGGGGGATATAAAATACAGTAAAAGTACTTACAAAAGTGTTCCCTGATTGAGTACCGAAATGTGATTGTTAATAAAAACAACAATATAAACACTTAAAACACACTCACAGATATCCTATTTCACTAATAAGACAGGAAAGTCCAAGAAAAAGAAATAAGATACATGAAGAGCGTTGGTGACGGGTCGGGTAATTTTGAAGCGCGGTTAAGGTATCCGACTACGTTCGGAACCGTGATTTTAAAAAAGCGCATAAGTGGATAATTTTCATTATATTTAATGTCACTTTGATTAGAATACACGTATAAAATTGTTTTAACGACATTTTGACAAAAAAAAAGTATTTCAATACAGTATTTTGGCAAAAAATTAACTTAGAAAATCCTTTTTTCAAAATGTTCTCCTTTTATAACAAATGCTTCTAAAATAACAATATTTTGCTTAATAATATATATAAAGTAAAGACTTTTCCAGAGAGTCTGAACTCTTTTTTGAAAAATCCACATTATTTTCAGTTGCAACTAATTGAAATAATTATCGAAGTTTTTTTCTTAAAATTTCTCCTCTCTCTGTTGTCGTAAGACATTGATAAACCCACTTATAAGTTATATATCTCAAAATTCTAGTTCAGCCTCTGTACAGAGGTCTGAGTTACATACAGGCAAAATATTATTACAATAGAAGCATTTTTCATAAAAGGAGAATATTTTGAAAATGGGTCATTCTATGTTCATTTTTTGTCAAAATATTGTAAAATAATTTTTTATTGTAATAATATTCTTAAAACTATTTTATATACATTTTCTAATCTAAGTGACATTAAATATCATAAATATTATCCGTTTATACGCTTTTGCAAAATCGCGGTTCCGAACGTAGTTGGATACCTTAAGTGACGACCAAACCTGCTAGTTGAAACCCTCTCACCAAACTGCCGTACCATGCCTGGACATTGATCTTTGACTCATCGTGCATTAGCACCTCTACACGGTGGGTCTTTAATGACACAAGGCCTTAAACTCACGACATGGTGGCCCCGAGTTCGCGACCATATAACCACTAGTCTGTTGCGGCAATAAGCATTATCACAAAAGAAATAGGGAGTAAATTTTTAAAGCTTATTTTTTTTAATTTCATTTGCTTACTGGTAAGTTACTGAACGATGCGGATGAAAATAACGAAATGACATTAAAGTAAACTTTTATTTCCCAATTTTGTGTTAATATTATTCCTTATTCATTTTTGTTTCAAAAGCAAATGTATGAAATACTCGATTTATGTTGCTGTAATGTAGCTGCTTAAATATGTTCTTACATCATTTAAAAAGAAAATTTTATATTTTCTTTTAATCAGCTATTTTTTTTAAATACTACGTGAAAGGAATGGCGTCTACGGTGAATACATATTTGTGTATAATAACATTATTGTGGATTGTGTATATGTTTTTAAAATTTATTTGAAAAAATATAGGGCAAATTAAAATTTTAAAATGATAGTAAAAAATTAAATTAAAAATTAAGAAAATGAACGACCGACTGCACATTTAAATTCTACGTATTAATATTAAAAATTACATAAAAGCGACTTCAAAGTGTTTTACCGTATTTTGCTAATTTTAATCATAAACAACACGCATTAATGACTACTGAGGATAATTTTGAATGATTTTAAAATAAATTGTATACTGTCGTGCATATTGTGCCAAATATTAATTCATAATTAATGTCTACAAATTTGTTTAAATTGCAAGAAAAGAACTTCTAAAGTTGTACAAATGAAATAATTTTAAAATATTATTTGATACGTGAAGAATTAAGATAAAAATCTCCCTTACACACTTTTTTAATGACAAATTTTATCTTGGTTAAGGAGACATGGTATGATTCACGCCAAATTTTTTAATTTCAGGATTTTTAAAATTTTTTTGCTGCTCCTTATGTATTTATACTATGTAAAACAGATTCTGTGCTAAAAATTTCATAAAAAGCTAGTCATTTAATTTTTTAAGGAAAGAACTTAAAATTTGTGAAGTGATTTTAAAATGCTACTCCACCTACAAATTTTACGTACACGCATGAATTTTGATTTACAAGTAGGTCAAACTATGTATAAAAAAATTGGTATGGTCTTTGCGATAACATGATTGGTATTTGTACAATACCTCTTTTTATGAATGTTTATTCAAAATTCCTTAAAACATGTATAAATTCTGAGTTCAAATATTTTTAAAAAATAAGTATTGCTTTAATTGAAAAAGGCATACTAAATTTTGTTATATGTTCTATTAGCAACAGGTAAAAAAAATTCACAGCATTAGACACAATATTAAAAAAGTCTTAGCATTTTAAGTGAAGACAAAAACTACTTATTTTATCTTTCTGAGATAAGTAAGTTTAAAGTTTTGATTTTTGTGTGTGTGCAACAGAGATGTGAATAAAAACGAACGTGAAAGCTATCATAATTCTGTGTTTTTTAAATTTAGAGCTTCCAAATTTTGTGAAGTTATAGAATAGTATATGAAAAATATTTTAGGCTAAAAAAATTAGACTTGATTTTTTTATCGATTTTTGTCAATTGAATTGTATTGTCTTCACTTAAGAGGATAATTGTAAGGGACTTTGCAAGTGTGTATGTATAGCAATGTGGATTGTGGTTATATGAAGATAAAAAATAATAGTATTAACCAGAGCCTACCTATGCGTAAAAGACGTTCCATGGTACAAAGATAAGGAGAAGAATAACGAAAAAAGTTATAATTTCAAAATATTAGGTTGGGGGGAAAAATCCATTATTTTTGCATGAAATTCAAGACTTTTTTCAACATGCATCCGATAGTTTGTCGTTTCATTGCAATAAATGTTATAAGTACTGAAGTTCATGTTTTTCTTCAACACAAATTATTTTGACTTTTTACCATAAAAAAAGATCAAGTGCCAATACTTCTTTCACCTTATGGCAGTACTTAACATAAAAATTAATTTCTTATTTAATTTTTCTCTTCATCTACATATGAGAAAATATCTTTTCCTTATAGATAGGTTTATAAATTCCGAAAAAGTGTACAGAATATAACAAAAAATAAATAAATAAATAAAACTTTCTTGCCGAGTTTTTTTTAGAGAGAAAATTAAATTTTTTTTTAAATTAAAATGATCGTTCATTATCAAACAGATTTGATCAGCTGATAATCATTAGAGAAGTTATAAAATTTTTAATTTGTTGAACAATCTCTAAGAAATTGATACAAAAATAAAAACTTCACACAGGCTATTTTTCCATAAAACTATATCAAATTATCAGGACTGAACACTGTAAATATGTTAAATACGCACTAACTCAGAATAATACTTTCTTGCTTGTTAAAGTTTTCTCAATAGATATTAAAAAAAAAATAAAATTACAGTTAACATTGAATTATTTATTTTGAAGAAAAATCCAGAGCTATTATGATAATAGCAATAGCATCTTGGCCGTAATAATTACATTTTAGAAGATATAAAAGTAAAAGATGAGTACTTGAAATATAACAGCCTTCAATCTGAGTAAATGCATTCTTTCTTTTAATTTAATCTAAAAAATTCTACATTTTTTTTAATAAAGTTGTGTGTTCCTTAACTATTCTCTAGCTTTTCAATATAAATAGTTTGATAAATTTACCAAACTAAAGCCCACCGTTGTAAAATACCTATTATTCATAAAAATCCTTTATTTACCGATATCAATCATGCATATAATAGAAAATATTCCATAAATATTAGTTTTTTGTTTTTTTTTAAATTTTACAAATGCAAATATTTTTTATAATAATCATGATTTAACAAAGCATGGATTTAGTTTCTAATTTTTGAGAAAAATTATTGTTTCAAATATTCTCGCTCACATTTTTACCTTTAATCATTCAGTTATTGATATTTTGCAAATCGAAGAAAATAGATCAAAAACTATGTTTTTACTCCTTCTAACCAGAAATGGCACTCGAAAAAATAAAATTATCCAACATCTTCCTTACATTCAATAAAATATGTATTCTTACAACTCATGTCATATGTCAAATATTTACAGTCCATGACGTCATGGTGTTACCATAGTTACCAATATATTAGTTTTGACCATCTCGCATTGCTTTATCCTGCGGAAATCATTAAATTTAACACATCATTACACTGGGGCCAACGTAGGAATATAAACATAAAATTAACTTTCCCCCGTATAATTTCCAGCATTAAATGTCATTAATTCGAAACGTCATCAAGAGATTTCGAGTTATATTTAGACGTCGAAAATATTGCAAACATGTTTTTATAAATACAAATTAAACTGGTCTTGAACTATTTCTTTAAAGCCTTCTACTAGAATAAAAAAAGAAGAAAAATGGAAATTACTCCTTAAAAATCGATTTTCATACAAAGCCCGCAGTGTGGAAATTATATGAGGAATGAAAATTTGTACAAGAGTTAACAAAAATGAGTTCCGCTGTTTCCTGCGCATGCGCAAATCGTTGTTGGAAGAAAGCAGGTACTTGAGTTTTTCAGACAGTAGTGATTCATTTGTCAAGTGGTCATGTTACTGGGCTTCAAATCCAGAGGTCACGGTTTCTATACTTCGGATGGGAATCGCTTTATTTCATTCAATAAACATAAATTTGAAGAAAAACAAAATAAAAAATAATTAAAACAATAATAATTAGTTTTTATTTTCAAATTTAGCCTTGTATTTACTCTAAAAAGTTCTATTAATAGTTAGTTGTCCTTTATTGTTTTCTTTGGAATTGACTCCTTAAGAATCGCGCGATTTCTATATAAAGTCCCCGGTTAGGAAATATTATGATTAGTGAAATTTGTACAAGCGTTAAAAAAAACAAAAATCAGTTGGGCTGTGTTTTGAGCATGCGCCAAATGGCTGCCGGAAGAATGCAGGTACTTGAGTACGGTAATTTAATAAGCCAGTAACACACACACACAGCTTCCAACATAATTGATTTATAGTATATATATACACATATAGTATAATAAAATAAATAAGATACCAAATGAAAAAGTTGTATAACCTACAATGCGAAAGAAGAAAGAAATTGTTCAAGAGACACAGCAAATGTAGATACAAAAAGAGTAATTGGACTTAAATGGAGACCTAGACTTATTATGATTTCTAGAGCTGTCGCTGAATAAGGACAGCGATTTGGGATTAAGCAATGCTTTATGAATCCATTTACCCCGTACAGAAGAAATTTTAGAGGTAATAGAAAAAAAACCGAGTGATTTTGAAAAGTTAAGCCTATTCTTAATACATGTGGATGATAAACCAGACAGTAAAATGAAATTATTAAAAGAGAACAATAATGTTTCTCTCACAGAGAGAAAAAATAAGTAAAAATTGTATTGGAAAAAAGTTAGGATGTAAAAACTTACATATAATAATGAAACCCAAAATCAGTGCATGCATGCATCTTTTACCAAAGTCCCGCGCAAACTGATGGAAAAATGGAGGTGTTAACACAAGAAGAGTGTATGTATATATATTTCAATTTTTTAATTGATTGTGGATTTGTGATTGACTTCTACATATTTAAATATATACATTTAAACAATATATTGAACATGGATATCCTGCTAACTTTCTTTACAATTATATATCTAATAGTTCTCAGTGATAATACAATATGTAATTATAACTATTATTGAAAATATGTTTTAATATTTGTATTTTTAATTATACAATTATTCAATAGATGACGCCACTTGTTTAATAAATTATCAATAATATTATTATTTAAATATTGTTTGCAATCATTTATTTTATACAAATATTTATATCAATATAATATATTTATGGATTTTTAAACGTATATATATATATATATATATATATATATATTTTTTTATATTATATAATAATATTTTTACTTTATACGTTACTGATATTCCTCTGTTGTATTTGTCTGGAAACACACATAACTTGTTGATATACTCCCGAAGTAAGTCTTACTATTTACCTTATTGCATCGACTTTAAATCTATACTGTAAATACTAGTAGGCTATAATTTAATCGTTATATTTTAATAGTATAGTGATTTTATTTGTAATATTTAAATTTCTCTCATAATATTATTCTTTCTTTTCCCCTTGGCACATTGTATAGACAAATTACAGGTGAAGGTTGGCTAGCCCTAAAACTTGTTTAAACCTGCCATCTCGGTTCCTAAGGCCAGGAGTTTGTTATTGTACTACTGTGCCTAATGTTTCCTATCTTGAATAGTTATACTTAGGTTCTATAGCTATCTGATTATATATATATATATATATATATATATATATATATATATATATATATAATACTTTCAGTATTATATGAGTTTAGTTTATTTACCCTGTTTGACTGCTTCGGTGAGTAAAGTAATTCCCGAACTTATATATATACACACACGATAGGTGGGACTGAGAGATAGCCGCGGAAGTCGGGGTATAATTTCTCTCTCTTATATAAATACATATTAATTACTTTTATTTGGGACCGGAGACAAAGAAAATAATAATTCAGAAAAAAAAATGTTTAATAAAAATGCAAGCGGAAGTTTTTTTCATGTAGAAGGTTTCATAAAATCTAACTAAGTAGTCTGCAGGATCAAAGATTTGTTTTTTTCCCACAAAATTTGCTCGTAGCATGCTATTAAATGTTTTATTGCTATTTTTGTTGAAAAAATATGCACTTCGTAATAATCTATATTTGCTAAAATTTTCAACCATTTTCCGAATTTTATTGATGTGTAACATCTTTCCTCTCGGTTGCTGGATATTTGTGGGAGTGATTTCGTGAAAAGGGACGGATGTGTGTAACAGGATGTGAAGTAAGCGAGCGCTACTTCATTTGACCAATGAGAGTGGGTGGCTGTGTCTTTTCGCTACCCTCGCATGGGGGTCCAACTCTAGTAGCCATCAAGCACTCGAGCGCTTGACTCTAAATCCGTTAGTCATGATATTGGGGGACATAAGTGCGGCAGAATGCTTATTTTAAAATGGACAAACAGTATTTTCGGTGGTCGTATACATTTCTTCGAATCAAACGGTTAAAAAAAGTAAAGATTTCCTATATTTTGTACTTTTGCCATATAACGAAGATGATTCTGCTCTTTTAAAAAAATTATCACTCGCTCCCCCTGATTTTGAGTGATGATTTTAACTTTAACGTCAGTTTGCCAAAAGCTGAGCCGCTCATAGCTTTCATGAATGATGAACTCAAGCTCGAAATGAACACAAATCAAAATGTTTCGACTGCTAACAGTGGTAATGTTATTGACGCTGTTTTTCAACGGTTTTTAAATACTTTGAAATCGCAAGTATATGTGTTCTATTTAAGTTATCAAAAGTCTATTGTATTCGCTCTTCCCCAATTTGAACAAGAATAATTATTTTTGATAAAATATTGCATTACTCCTTTTGTTAATTAAAAACAATTTTCATTAAAGATATAATTATTCCATAGAAAATTATTTCCAATCATACCCGATTTTTTCATATTTTTTTCAGGAAAAAAAGTTAATATTGCGTATGTACCACGACAACATGTCAGATGTTGCACATCATATGCGACTACTGTAAGACTCGTTTCTTTTTTTTTTTATTTATTCATACTTTATTATTACTTATTTATTTGTAAACTGAACTCTTTTGTCAAAACCCCAACCGTCATTCGATCTTCTGATTGGAATGCGTTGAAGGACATAAGGAGTTCATCAATTGTCAGCTCCTGATAGTGGGGATACAGTATTTCTTGAACGTCATTGTTATGCACTTCTAATTTTATTTGCTTGGAGAAATAGACAGCGTCTTCAATCACATTACCAGTTTCATCAGGCTCTGGCACTGATTCTGTCTGAATTTTAGAGATGAAAAAAAAAAAGAAAAAGACGAACCGACGCGATTTGAAAATCGCGTAACTCCAGATTCGCCTAAAAAAGGGGGGAGGGGCTAAGTCGAGGTATTACAATATATATATAAATATACAGTAATAATATATAGAGAGTAAAATATATATATATATATATGCAGTAATAAAGTAATAATACATGTATACAGTAATATATATATACACATGCAGTAATAATATATATATATATATACAGTAATATATATATATATATATATATATATATATACAGTTTCAACTTAAGTGTTTTTTCCCCTATTATGTCGAAAATTTCTGCTGTATGGGGAAGGTTGATTCCATAAAGCATTGCTAACCCTAATTCGCTTCCCTAATTCAGCGACCGTTTTAGAGATCATAATAGGTCTCCAGTTTAGTCCAAAGTCTTTTTTGTATCTAAATTTGCTGTGTCTGGTGAATTCCAATTTCTTCCTGCTTTAGCCCTGAAGGATCTAGTACTTCTTCACTTTTATTTTATTTTACTATATATATATATATATATATATATATATATATATATATATATATATTTAAATATATATAAATTAATCACAATTTAATAATCAATTAAAGAATTGGAATTATATGAATTTTATAATACTAAATTTCATTTCAAAATATCAATGGCGAATATAGAAAGTAAAATACGAACGTTTTCAAACAAAATTAAAGATTTTATAAAATAAAAATTTATAAAATATCCAAGTGCAACCTCGGACTTAGGACCAATAAGTGGGGTTAAACTAGTTTGATGGCGCCAATCTTCTCCCTGTTGCAACTTGGTAAGCTAACCGGGAAATATCCAATTCTCAAAAATTTAAAATTTAAAAAGTTAATACTTTAAAAATTTAAACTATTCGACATAACATTCTGAAAGTTATTATAACATTAAAATGTTAAAACTCTAAAACAATTGTGCACAATATAATGGAATCATCGAACTCCAAAGATGATGCACCCATCTTTAAAATAGTCATATAGGAAGAAAAAATGTTTAAAATCCGAAAGTTCAAATTAAAAACCCAATATATTCACAAATGAATAGCGTAAATCATCAAAAACTCATCGAAGAGCATCCTATTAATAATTCAATTCACAATTTCTGAACGATTTCTCATATTTCCTTCAACAATCACCACTCCTATATTGCTCATAACTCCCACTAATGCCATATCAATCCA
>BMAV01012965.1:23075-55338 GCA_019973955.1 Trichonephila inaurata madagascariensis | reverse complement strand
ACTTGACCATGGTTCAAAATAACGTGGTCCATCGCCAAAAGCCTTCGAGTAGCTGAACAGTTCAACTTTAATATTCAATCAATATATATATATATATATATACATAATTAATTTATTTCACTAGTATTTAAAACTTTCAAATACATACATGAATCTCTGTAATTGTTCTAACCACATCAGTACAATTTTCAATTTGCCCCCCCCATCCAACGAATTTTTTCACTTTCGATTCCAAGCCACACCCGATTTTCTATTGCATTAACATTGAATAAAAAGGGTAGCTTAGATTCGAACAAATGTGGAACCATAACAAATGTCATGGTACTTATCATTACATTAATTACAGAAATGATTAAATTAAGTCTATTTATATTAGGAAGGTAAATACACGAAACTATTTTATCATAGTAAATTACTAGAAACCAATATTAAATTTATTCTCATTTACGTAATAATTCGTCAAATACAACTGTTGCTTTCCCAATATGTGAAGATCAAAGAAAAGCTAAATCGTGATGCATGTTAATCATGGAACAATGATTGATATATACTTTTCTAACTGATTCAAATTGTTTTCATACTTGCAATGCACAACTTAGTCGCTTTAAAATAATTAGTCCCGTTTATATATATATTCGAATCAAAATCTAACTTTACAATCGGAGGTGGAAAAATACGTTCGATTAGAAGAATTTAATACGATACTGAGAATCATAACAATTGCAAGCTCAATTGTGCATTCAAAAGTTTTAATACATATTGGTAAAATAAATTAATTGTTCACTTCCTTTTAGCTCTCGTTCTATTTTTTTTAAGTTCGCAAATATCAGATCTCGAAAAACTCGTGTACACTATTTTAATTTTTCTACAAAAATATTTTAAGGGTTTGGAGAGTGACTTAGATTCGAACAAATACGGTACTATAAAAATTATTCTTAAATATATATAATTATTCACGCCAAATAGTACTGTTGCTTTCCCAATGCGGGGAGGCTAAAATAAAGTTAAATTATGATACATCGAAGTCATGAAAGAATGACTAATGGTTTTCTACTGAATAAAAATTAGCTTTATATTTACACTACCTAATTTAGTCGATATTTACATAATTCGTAAATTATTTGTATTATAATCACAATGGAGTGCAATACGGTGTTCTATTTTCATTTTTTACAGCGACAGACTCCATCAAATCCAAACAATGGTAACAAATCAAATAATAATATACTGTGTAACTCTTTTCAGAGCACCGCGTAAGGACTTAAAAAGGCTTTGCATTTAGCGATAAACTGTTTCTATTATTCCACAAAACGACGCGCGATCGGATCAATACTGGGAATCCGTATTCCAGTTTTAGAAAGCCAAGCATTAGAACATGCTACTACTAATATCAAAGCTTGCTTCACGATCGCTTTCATGAATAAGAAGAACTAATTTTAAAATGGTTCATGTCGGTAAAATAATTAAATTTATTTCCAGAGAATAATTCTTTTTTAAAACAATTCTCGTTTTAAATAAAACGTATTAAACTAAAGCATAAATAATCCGTTGATAGGCATTTTAAAGAATCACAGAACTATGCTTATTCAGTCTAATCTGAGAAATATTTTTAATCATTTATAGAATTCCAAGCATTGATAAAAGAGTTTGACGTTACTTCTATAAAAGTTGTGAACATGAAAAATATTTTAGCATAATATTTTATTCAGTTCGTTCATTTTAAGCTTTTATTTTAATGTTACAAATTTATACTGCAAACTCTTTATCTAAGCTGTTCAAAATAAATTATTAGTTAAATTTAATATTCATGTTATTGAGATGCAGAATTAATCGATGCATTATTGCTTTTTTTCAGTACCTTTAACTTATACAACTTCTAAATCTTCACGATGTAAGCAAAAAAGAAACAATTGTTCGAATACATTTGTATACGAAACAAAGGATAGAATTTAGAACTCAGTTTAAAATATAAAAATGTGTATTTGTTAACAAAAATAGAATCATGTCATTAAATGCTGTTCCTGACAAAACTTCTTAAATTTCAGTTATGTAGGGATAAGAATCATTAATATTTATAGTTAAGGTTTAGTGTTGAGGTGTAATTTCATTCAAAGAAGTTAATTAAACAGTACACATAAATTATTCTAAGTGTTAGTGGGAGCGCTTTGAAGGACACAAAAATTGAATTTTTTGACTGGAAATATATGCAATGGCCAATAAAAGATAAATTACAACTAATAATTAACTAAGCTAATAACTTAAAAGTAAAAAGACATTTAAAAGCAAACAACTAAATGAAATTAAAAACGCTTTTTGACATACTTTCGTTAAAAGGTAGGCTGCCTAAATGTGAAAAATATTATATAATAAGTTCTTTCTTTAAAGTGTAGATGGTGACGGAAAATTCATCCAAAAGACATTACTTAAGGATCGAAACACATTTAGTTACGGTGCAAAAAACATAATACTTGGTCCACGCAGGCAATTTTTCAATTTTGTCACGCCAGTGCTAAGAAGCTACCTCTACTGAAAAGCATTAATATTGGAGGACAGCACAGTGAGCTGTTCCCTGATGAGTGTGGAAAACATTACAGTGCGTTCTGTAATAAAACAATTACTACTTTTCTATTTACTTTTTCTCTATAACAACGAAATATGTTAATAGTTTCATATTAGTTTTAATTTATAATTCTCCCTTCAGTTTTGTAGGTATAAAGAATATGTGTATAATGACTGTTTTCTTATATTAATAAATTTATCAAAAATTACATTAACAATTATACATATTATTGGGTACTATTACATTATTTTCACAAGTAAACTTGGTTTCCTGTTTCGGTAAGAATGTTGTTGAAAGAAAAATATGCAATAAATTTTAAGAGAGATAAAAGAACAAATACACAACCTTCACCGGTACCAAGTGCTTTTAAGATAAATGATTTTTAAATGACACATATTAGTATATTTTCAGCAGGATATTTAAGTTTAGTAATTATTTTCAGATTCGAGTTATTTGAAGAACTCATTTTGTACGTTTAATTTTTTAAATGTATATGTAATATATAACTTTGTAAATTAGCTATTGAAGCCACTGATTTTATTTTTTAATTTATGTATATCTCTATGTATCTGATGTATTATTTTTAATGGTTTAAATTAATCACTCAGCTATATAAAAACAAATCAAAATGCAGAAAGGTGAGGGTATATTAATTTACGTGCGAATGTATAAAAATAGGGTATCAAATCAAAATTTAAAGAAAAAACAAAGTATACTAAATTTTAAATTACTATGTAATATATAGTTATGTCTCTTTAGCGATATAAATGTTTCGAAAATAAGGTATTTATTTATTTCTTTTGAAATAAACTTAAAAACTTTTATTTCATGGAATAAGATTATTAATCCTCAATAAAAGTACAACTTCACTATTGTTTCATCTATTTTTCAGCTATTCTTAAACTTTATTTCATGTGAATTAATTTGTTGTCTCTCCATCATGTAATATTCTTACATATTTTTAATTATACGCTTAATTTTCCTTTTAATCCAAAAAAAAAAAAAAATGATGCAATTTAGAATACTGACACAAATATAAAAATTGATTTTTTTTCACTTTTTTAAGCGACTGATAAGAACTAGCATTGAATTTTGAAGGAAATAATTTAAACAATTGCAAATACATAACATATTTTAATTTTATTACTTACCGCAATGTCAAAATGGTATAAATTCCTGTGTGTAAAAGTCAAAATGACACATCTTCTGTCTTAACTAAAAATTTTAACCCATTCACTGCCAGGAAAATTAAGAAAATGAAAGAAAACATGACATTTTATGAAATATAATATTAAGTTACTGACATAATATTGCAAGGGCATTGATTTTTCTTGAAAAAATTTACAATGATTTTTCTTGAAAAAAAACGCTACGAGATATTACGTATCGGGGGGCGGGGGGCGGCAGTGAATAAGATTCCTGTGCTGAGTGCCACTTACGAGTTATCTCGTAATTTTTTTTCAGAAAAACTACTCATATACAATAATTTTTTTCTTGTTTAGTTTCATTTCACAAGTTGGTCACCTAATTTCATTTGGCGAAAGTCAGATGTTTTGTTAGATTTTCATACAGAAGTGTTATGTGTGTAATGATCCTCACTAGAAAAAACCTATAAGATGTTGATAGTTAGAAGGAGATCTAAAGTAATTAAATAATAAAAGAAATAGCAGACCTTAGGAAAACCATCCGTTGGTACAAGAAAATCGCTCTAACCTGCATTGAAATCTTCTTTCAGAATGCATTCCTGTCCTACATTAAGGTATCCGACTACGTTCGGGACCGTGATTTTAAAAAAGTGCATAAATGGATAATTTTCATGATATTTAGTGTCACTTAGATTAGAATACATGTATAAAATTGTTTTAAGGATATTTTGACAAAACAAATTATTTAAATACAATATTTCGGCAAAAAATGAACTTAGAATAACCTTTTTTTCAAAATGTTCTCCTTTTGTGATAAATGCTTCTATTATATAATAATATTTTGCCTGTGTATAGCTCAGACTAATGTACAGAGGCTCAACTATGATTTCTGAAAATTTCACATTATTTTCATAGTTACAACGAATTAAAATAATTATCGGCGTTTTTTTCTTAAAATTTCTCCCCTCCGTTGTAAAACATGGATAAACCCTTTTCTGAGTTATATATTTCAAAAATTCTAATTGAGCCTCTGTGCAGAGGTCGGAGCTATTTACAGGCAAAATATTATTATAATAAAAGAATTTTTCACAAAAAGAGAATATTTTGCAATGGGTCATTCTATGTTCATTTTTATCAAAATATTGTACTTTTTATCAAAATATTGTATTTAAAAACTTTTTTATTGTAATACTATTCTTAAAACAGTTTCATATACATTTTGTAATCTAAGTGACACTAAATATCATAAATATTATCGATTTATTTGCTTTTGCAAAATCACGGTTCCGAACGCAGTCGGATACCTTAAAAGAATCGACCAAATAAAAAGATGAGGATGCTGCTAATTTAAGGCAGGGAGGGCGAACCAGAGGCACGCTTGTCATTGATGGTACGTAACGCAATATTTTGGGCATTCCACCGATCAAAACATTTTGCATTTTAGTTCAAAATAACAAAGTTCACTATGAAGTATTACAATACAATGCGAGTGATTGGTCGTGATGTGGTGGAAGCACATCCGTTAGTAATTTTTCTTGCTTTATTTAAGTCCTGGACTGCAATTGCTAATTCTGCAAAGTTTATCAACGCATAGCATAGTGAATTTCGTTGACACAACTGTATTTTAAGGTTTGCTTTTGTTATATTTATGATTTTTAACCGTAATTTAACATGGTTAGTTCAGCCAAAAAACAATAAGTCTCAGATAGTAAGTATAATGGAAAATTTCAAATTTGGTGGACAGAGATTCATAAGAACAACTAAGCACTGGGTTTCTTATGTTCCGGAACAGTTGTATGTAGAACATCGTCTGTAAAAAGGATTCCAGGCGCACACATTTAACTGTTTGAGGAAGCTGGTTAAGGTATCCGACTACGTTCGGAACCGTGATTTTGCAAAAGTGTATAAATGGATAATATTTATGATATTTAGTGTCACTTAAATTAGAAAATGTTTATAAAATTGTTTAAAGAATAGTATTTCAGTAAAAAATTATTTAAGTACAATATTTTGACAAAGAATGAACATAGAATGACCCATTTTCAAAATATTCTCCTTGTGCAAAAAGTGCTTCTATTATAATAATATTTTGCCTGTATGTAGCTCAGACCTCTGCACAGAGACTCAACTAGAATTTTTGAAATATATAACTTAGAAGTGGGTTTATCCATGTTTTACGACAACACAGGGGAGAAATTTTAAGAAAAAAACGACGATCATTAGTTCAATTGTTTGTAACTCTGAAAATAATGTGAACTTTTCAAAAATCATAGTTGAGCCTCTATATAGAGGTCTGAGCTATATACGAGCAAAATATTTCTGTAACAGAAGCATTTTTCAAAAAGGAGAACATTTTGAATAAAAGGTTATTCTAAGTTAACTTTTTGCCAAAATACTGTATTTAAATATTTTTTTTTGTCAAAATTTCCTTAAAACAATTTTATCTATGTATTCTAATCTAAGTGATACTAAACATCATGAAAATTATCCATTTATGTGCTTTTTTAAAATCACGGTTCCGAACGTAGTCGGATACCTTAATGCTATTTTAACTACATTTTCATCTATCTATGCCTAAGTGTCATTTTGTTCAGAAATGATTGAATGAATTATTTCAGAATGAATTAACAACTCGCTTAAGAACTGTTTGGCAGGTGACTCCAATTGAGCGTGCATTTTGCTAAAAGTAACATCTTACAATCCTAATAATATAAGTTATTCATCATCTACTCGTAATCTGCAACAACAGAAGTCACACTAATGTTACTTTAATCTGAATTACACATTTCACTAAAACATTTACTACTATACATTATGTATTTTTTTCGTAGTAAATAAACAGTTTTGAGTTGTTGGTATTTAGTTTTATTATTTTCCCAATAACCACAAATCAAAATTATTTGACGGCACGACTATACCTAATCAAACATTTCTTTAAAAAAAATGGCACGTTGATCCATAAAGTTTCGCCAATCCTGATTTAGGGGATCAATTATTATGTATTCACTTGATGTGCCGATGGCAGCCATGGAAGAGAAAGAGGCACACAACTATAATACAAATACAACTGATTTTCATTACTTAAAACATCTTTCTCCGACAAAAAAAAGAATGCATACAAAGGCATGTCGAACGTACACAAAGCAAAAAAAAAATTGTGAGGAGACTAGATCTTTTTGTCTAGTAAGTCCCAACTATATAGCATTTTGCGTAAGCTTATCCTTGATTTAAAGCTCAACATCCATTGCAACAACAATAAAAATATTTTTTTTTTAAATTTTTGGAACACATTCATATTTATGCAATTATTATGTTATAATATAATCACGTAAGTCATAATTTTGAAACGAAAATTAATAGTTAATATATATTTTGCGCTATATTAATTTTTCATTCGTCCCTTCTAATAATTTCTAATTCAAATGGAGAAATGAAATCAATCTGAAATTGCAGCACACACTATGAAACATCTCGTAGCCGGTATTTTTCGTACACACTCTAATTTCGAGATTTAACATAGTTGGCATTGAATGGATTAAATAATGAGGATCAATAAACAGAATTTTAAAACAGATTCAATTTAATTTAAATATCGTTACCGTTTAATATAAGTTACATATTTAATGTTTGGTTGTCTACTTTCGTTTGTTTTCCAGGTTTCATTAATACAATCAATTAAAATTGTTTAAAATCTCATCCCACTATAGTCAAAACGAAAAAAAACTCGCACTCAATAATATTTGAAATTCTCATCGTAGCATAACAAGATTAAGATTACTACTTAAAAGGAATCAAAATTAAGTGTTTAGTGAACTTATAGGGGAGTTAAAATATATTGTTAATTAACCTCTAGGGGAGAATTTTCTCAGTACGGGTGAAAATTGTCTTTTTATTCGAAAAACAGATTTCTCTTTGTGAAGTTTGTGTTAATTTTAGATATCGTCTAATTTTCCTGAAAGATTCCGGCTTTTTGAAATAAGTAAAAATTATTTTCGCGTATCGAAGGAGTGGGTTAAACATTTGATAATAAAAAATCTCATAATCAAAACTTTTGGAAACCATAAACCTATAGATAATTTGTTGTCCTTTATGCTTTGTAATTTTCCAGTTATAAGCAAAGTATAAATGAAATGTAAATATCATTAAAAAATTAAAATAATAAATACAGCTACGATAAAGAGCTAAAAACCATTCTTAGATATACTGATTCTCAATTTCTTGAGGTAATTAAATACAAGATCATAAGCGAAATATATTACTTATATAAGCGAAATATTCAAAGTCCAAGAATTGAAATCAAAGATTGCTCACCTAAAAAGAAAAAAATACAGTATTTTAATTTCAAATTATCAATTAATTACATAAATAACTTTCAGAAAAAAAAATGATTTAGGATTATTTTTTTATTTTTGAATTAATAGTAACGATACAGAGGTAATTTCGTCTTATTAAAAACGAATAAAAAAAATTCCATTCACAGTTGTCAGAAAAACAAATTAACCAGACAAGGATATATGAATATATATATTTGGTTTTCAAAAACATTTGAATATTATTTAAATCATAAAACAATATATTTTCTGCAAAGTATAGTCAAATTTTACTTTCTCGTGGCGATCTTACTCTTGGAAAGCGCTACGTATCTGTTGCCATAACAAGTTTACTATATCGGCGATCTCAGCATATAATTTGCCTTAAGCAAAATTTTAAAGGTAGAAAAATGATCCAGATATAATTCTAAAAAGAAGTTAAAGTTGTAAGGAATTAGATCTGGAAAGGAACATGGCAGCCTCACAATTGCCATAAAATTCTTTATAATTTGACTATATCGGAATTTTGCTCTTGAATTCCTGATTACGTATAAATTATGACAATACATCAATCATTTTATAAATATTGCTTAAATTTTATTTAAGTGTTTCTTTATTGCCATACGAATTATAAATGAAACAAACTTAAAACATATATATTTTTTGAAAATTAAGTTTATAATTGGTAAAGTCAGACATAGGAGAAAAATCTTCAGATGCCATATTTTCGCAGAAAAAAACATCTCTTCGGTAGCTAATAAGAAAATTATTTAAATGAAAACTAATATACAGGGCCAAAAGTATCCAAAGGTAATGGCTAATTATTACGGAACTAACTATCAGAATGTAACAAACTGTTCATTCGTGGATTGGAAAACTTTCCGAGATTTTTTGAGTCTAGTCTGATCGGCCCCACGTGCACGCATTATTTGGAAATCACAGACAATAAACTTCTTACATCGACTTCATTAGTAAAGATATGTATGTCACTGTAAAAGGTTCACTGCGTACTTTAGTTAACGGAATTTAAATCATTTACGAGTATGTACAGCGACCTGTTCGAACAGAATGGAATGTCGTTACCAGCTTGCCTAATAGACGTATACGAACTGCTACAAAAGGAATCAGGCACACGATCAACAGTGTCTTCAATCATGAGAACTTAAGGATATTTTCTAGTTACTGTGGCATCCACATCTTTACTGATGAAGCCAGTGATAAAAAGTTTATCGTTTGCAATTGCCGAATAATGCACGCACGTGCGTCCAATCGGACTAGACCCAAAAAACCTCGAATGGTATTCCAATCCACGGATGAACAGTTTGTTACATTCTGATGAGTGGTTTCGTAATAATAAGCCATAACTTTTGGATATTTTAACCCCAGACACCCTGTATATATATATATATAGAGAGAGAGAGAGAGAGAGAGCAAATTACTTCTAAAATTTGCATTAAATTATTAGCAAACTATTTCACTAGCAATATATACGATACGTTAAAAACATTCGGCAAATATTTCTGCTATTGTTAAACAGACTTAAAAAAATTGGAGAAATGACTTTTCACATTAAGATCATAATTTTTGTTTCCGTTTGGAATAGTAAGAGTACTATTAGTTTCGCTGAACTCTCTCTCTCTCTCTCTCTCTGCAAAAAGATTTAAGAAAGTTGTTGCAGAATAATACGATTTTACCATAAAATATTGAAACTAATATAAAAATTGAAGATAAATAAATGCAAATAACTTCAATTTTCTCTTTTATCACTAACACTTTACCTAGAAAACATAATAAATAATAATGGATGAGTATTAAGAAATCCCCCTATAGTAAATAATAGTAATTATCCCCACTTTGGGAATAATTACAAAAATAACAATCATTACGAACGTAATTAATTTTCCTTAATTAATAATCTCATTTTGAAATGTAAATTACTGAACAAATACTCATCTTCAAGCAATGCATTAATTATCTATATTCGAATGGCCTTAGCTGCCAACTTTTCCATTTTTATCATGCAATTTATTTGTATGACTTAAGCCGCGCTCTCTTAATTAAAAGTAAACTTTTTCACATTAATTGTCATTTATTAGATTCAATTCTCCAAAACGTACACTTGTGTTCAAAATTAAGAAAACTGTTGGATTTTGTTGAGTCGCTCTAGACCTACTGGGCAGATTTTAACGAGATTCGGTATGTATATGTCGCAGGGAAATAATTAATTTAGGGAGTTCATCAAATCCCTAAGGGAGATGATCGATTCACATGTTAAAATAAGAACTCTGTAAGGTTATTATTTCCCCAAGGAAAATTATGATTGAAAAAATCTTTAACCTGTTTCAGTGAAATGATGAAATAAAATTGTCAAGAGTTTAAAAGTGTTTATTTAGCAAATGGGGTGCATTATTAAAAGTAGAGTAATTAATACAACAATAATCATTGAATTACAAATTAGTTCTTCGAAATTAATTAACAAAATAATTAGATAATAAAGCCTTTACTTTTTTAAGTAAAAAATAATTGTAGTAGAATTTTTTTCAAACACATTTTTTTTAACGTTATTTATTAATGTAGTACGTCAGATATATCCTGCTTTATTTGTAACAACTTTTTTTAGTTATTATTTTCCTTTTTAGAATAGCTTTTTTTTTATCTATAAAGGGGGCGTGGTCGAATTTCCTAATTTGTTTGTTTACATTTTTCAATTGAAGTTTTATCCAGTTTCTATATATCAGGCATACAAAAGAAATATATCAATCGAAAGATAATAATGCAAAGAATATAACTAAATAAAACTAAAAAATTATATTTAGGTCATTTTATTTTGGTATGTCACGTCAGAAGCACGGTGCTGCCTGGCACGGACGAGGAGAAAGGGACGGAAAAAGGAAGTGGTAACAAGCGAAAACAGAGCTCTACAAATGCTGACTTGTACATTTCATCATTTCCCAAAAACAGGGGATTTGATCAAAGCACTTTCTTACATCAGGGAAATAACCTCAAAGAGACGTTATTTTAACATCTTCCGTGAATTGATCAACCTCCTTAGGGATTTGATGAAAACCCTAAATTCATCATTTTCTTGCGACAAATATATGGCTGATATAATGCAAAAATAAATAAATAAATAAAACAACCATTCAACATTTAAAACACAATTTCATGGTCGTCCATAACACTTATTGAAGTCAGAAGATTTGAGACAGCAGTTGCAGAATGTAAAAAAAAACATTAGTTAATATGGAGAATAATACCCTTTTTTAGATAAACAGGCCACACACAACGTGATTTTACACCGGGAATAAAGGAATTTCTTCCTCAGCCAATTAATTCCACTCGTTCATCAACTTTGTTTTCAGGCCTTGGATGGTTCTGGGATGTGGTATATGTACATATTTTAGCAGTACTTTCAAATGGAGACAACCAGTGACCCGTTACCTGCACTCCAATGTTCGAAAAATCGGCTATTACGATAGCGGAAGCTTGACGGTTTGGGCAGTCATCTCGTTGGATGACCGCGCACCCCTCCAGGTCTTTGAAAGAGACAATGTGACTGCTGTGAGGTAGAGGGAAGAGGTCTTGTAGTCCTATGTTTGCCTTTTCACGGATGCAGTTGACCCTGATTTTATTTTGATGGAGGGCATCGCGAAGCCAATAGAGCTCATCTGGTCAACGAATTTCTCGAAAGTGGATTGGCAAATGGATTGGCGAGTAAGATCTCCATACCTCATCCGCATAGTGTAGGGATGCGCATTAAGTAGATAGCGATAGACGGGTGCACCTCCAAGGTATTTTGGTATTGTGATGGATCTATTCGCAATCCTTCAACTAATCCTCTTGGGAAATCTTTGGGCTATCAGTTCGCTTTATTAACAACCAACTCTTCGGAAGAAGAAAATAGTTATATTCAAATTAAGTTACTATATAGAATCGAATTTCTCTTGCTAGAATAGACAGTAGGACAGGAGATAAACCCGAATCATGTAAGATAGTTACTGACAGGCATCATATTTGAATTATTGTGATTAAAGACTTATTAGGAAGAAGCTTTAAAGTGACGATTGTTCACTGAGATTAAATTGATATTATATTCAATCCAATGATAGATTAGATCCTATTTAAAGTAAGAATCGAGTTTGATAGTCTCCTACTCTTTCGTGTATTATCGTCATTGCTCCATTTTCATGGTTAGCACCAAGATATTCTCTTACTGTTAATAATTGAATTTGTGTCATTTATAGTGTATTCAATAAATAGATTGATTGAGAATCGTGGCGAGTGTTTCTTCCCTCCCTCCCATATATCAATGTGCCCAAGAAAGAGGTGATAACCTCTTACAGGGTGACTGTCTTTACTAAGATCTAAGACACGCATATTAAAAAAAGACATATTTATACAACACCAACTCCAGCTAGACTTCAGAATCGGCTTTTCACAATCAAGGCGACTGTGTTTTCTGAAGCAAATGATTCGATGAATATGTATATGACGCATGTACCTTCACTGGAAGCGCAAGATGACGCTTTAAACGTTGATTACAACTATGTAGGAGAGAAAAGTGAGCATTGCGTTGCGAGTCGTATAAAGGAATTTGTCCCAAACACAACGATTGAAGGGGAGAATAAGTGTTGATGATCAGATCTTCCCACGACAGCACGGAATTGGCTATTTAGACAACATCCCACACCCCGCGCTTGAATGGCCGTGAGATCTCGTGTTGATGACATGTCCCACAATAGAGCGTAACTCAGTAACAGACGAATTAAGTACATATGTTGGTTTTATATTCATCGGTTTACGTATACTGAATGCTCCACGGTGTAGCTGTTATTCTCATAGTTTTTCAAGCATTCAATATGTGTTACTTGTGTTTTCGTAGTGAAAATAGTCATTTGTACTACTTTAAAAAAAAGGGGGTACAATGTCGAAAAGAGTTAAGAAAAGAAAACATACAATTTTATTACAGAATGACCACATCTACGCCACTGGATGAACCGTAACACCTTAAAATATTCAGAAGTAGCCCGTCCCCTAAAAAAGTCCACCAATCCCTGCACTATATGGAATAAAAAATGTTGAATTTGCTATCATCTCTACCAATTTGCTGTCAATGCTGAATTTTTTGAAACTTAAACTCAATCATTTTGTTGGAACAGTGAAGCATTAAAGTGGAGGTGTTCTTGTGCGGGGTTGTAAATCATCTTCAGGATTAGGAAATTTGGTATTTTTTGACGGTATTGCGAATCACATGAGCTTTATTTAAACATTTTAAAAAGAAAATTTCAAACTATCTACCCAAAATTTTGGTATTGAATACAATTTCACTTTTTAACGACATAAAGACCCAAGCGCAATGCTCTCAATGTACACGCGCCTTTGGTATCTCTATAACCATCCCCAAATTCTGAAAATACCTCCTAAATCACCTGATTTTATACCAGTAGAACATATCTAGTGAGAATTTGAATTTAAAGTAACAATAATATATAATAACAATAATATATTTGACATATAAAAACAAAAAGTGAGAAGCAAAAACTATAATCACAGAATAATAGAGGAACATCGATCCAGAAAACTGATGAAATCTATACCAAAATCATTAAAAGTTGTTGTGGACGCTTATATTTACCCTACTAAGTACAATATTAAGTAAAAAATACAGTATTGAAAGCTATGTCAAGATTTTTTTAAGTGTACAATGACTTTTGTGGCGTAACTTTTTAGTAATGTTTTTATCATTAGTTTTTCAAAGTAATAGTTAAATTGTATTTTAAAAATTGACTATGCTACTTTAAAAAGAACAAGTTTAAGATATTATTTAAAAAATTACAGTTCTGATATAATACATTTTATTAGTCGAAATCCTTAAATTTGATAGTAAACTGCAAGTGCTCGAAAGCTTTTCAGCGGCAATGTAAATCTCAGTTTTAAAAATTTATTTGATAATCACCTATAAAAAAGATAAATTGATTCACAGAAAAGAAAGTACATAAACATTACATAACAGAGGCTTATTCATCATATGTTAGGGAAACTGAAATGAACAAAATTTCAGCTTCATGATCACTATATTTGTTACCAACTCACACATTTACAAGTGAATGCTTGCCAAATAACCGTGTAATATTTTCAAAACAGGTTCCATTGTTAGCTTCTTTCAAAAAGTTCCTACTGAGACTCAAGCAGAATTTATACATGCCCTACTTTTGCCTTGTCACTTGCTTGTGAGAAAAATGAATATTTTGAAAGAGTTTGTAAAAAAGAAGAGTATCAGATATCTTCTCCAGACCCATTAGCTTTCTTTTTTTGCTGGGGAAAACTCATGAATCTTTCCGTAGGAAGAGTTTTAAGAACTGAGTTTCTCTTTTTCTCTATCATTTCTTTTTGTTTTCAATCATCATATTTCAAATCAGTACGAGTTATTAACTTGAGTTTATACATAAGATTTAAAAATGTTTTTTTTTTTTTGTCTTACGTTGTAAAAAAAAAGTATTGAGTAAGGCTTAAATCAAATGTGTAAAGGGTAAAAAACAACAAATTATTCTGTTATGTTTTAAGGTATCCGACTACGTTTGGAACCGTGATTTTAAAAAGGCACATAAATGAATACTTTCCATGATATTTAGTGTCACTTAGATTAGAATACATGTATAAAATTGTTTTAAGGACATTATGACAAAAACAAATTATTTAAATACAGTATTTTGGCAAAAAATTAACTTAGAATAACCTTTATTCAAAATGTTCTCCTTTTGTGAAAAATGGTTCTGTTATAATAATATTTTGCCTGTATATAGCTCAGACCTGTATAGCTTGTATATAGCTATGTACAAAGGCTCAACTAAGATTTTTGAAAAATTCACGTTATTTTCAGAGTTACAACCATTTGAAATAATTACGGGTGTTTTTTTTAAAAGATTTCTCCCCTCTGTTGTCCTAAAACATGAATAAACCCACTTCTAAGTTATATATTTCAAAAATTCTAGTTGAGCCTCTGTACAGAGGTCTGAGAGAGAGGTAATTCTATGTTCATTTTTTGTCAAAATATAGCACTTAAATAATTTTGTACTGTAATACTACTCTTAAAACAATTTTATATACATGTATTCTAATCTAAGTAGCACTAAATATCATAAATATTATCCATTTGTACGCTTTTGTAAAATCACGGTTCCCAACGTAGTCGGATATCTTAAATAAAAAATCGCTCGGCTAATCGCTAATTCAATCGCTCGGCTAAAACAATGCATCCTTTAAGGCAGGGGTAGGTAGACTTTTCCAGGGTACGCGGGCTACTTCTAATTTTTCAAGATGTTATCAATATCAGTGGCGAACACAAATGGGGGAGGGGCAGAGGGTCCAAGAATCTACACCCTCCCCCATAAACCTTGTTTTTTTCTACGATTGATTATAATCCCATGTATATAGTACGTAAAATTTAATTATTTGTTAGTAATAATTTTATTATTCATTAATGCTGATTATATTTTTCAAGTAGTTTATTTTTTTTTACTGTTCTTCCTCCGAAAATCTGGAAAATCAGTTTTTTTTTATGTTTGGCTGCGTATTGGGCTTTCGACACTCGGGCGGGGGCGCGCCCTTGAAAAGTTTTAGTGTACGCAACTACCCAATATAATAGGTGTGGTGAGGTAAGGAAAAGTTCTATAATATTTATTATAACTAAATAATAAATGCGGAATATGTGTACTTATCTACAGAACTAAAATAAAAAACTAACCCTTTAAAACCGAGTTTAAAGCAAAATACAAGATACAAACATAACAATAATAGCCCCAAAAATAATAATATCATATAATGCATTTATTATAAAACAATTCAAAGTACATTAAAAAATAAAACATTTTTATCTAAAGTTAGTTTTCTTGGTATAGTCAGTAGAAGACTTATAGTCTGCGTACTGTCAGACAATCTTGAATATTTCGACCTACAATTACCGAAGGTCACTACAAAATGTCTTGGCGATCCACCGGTCGATCGCGATCGATGAAATGCTCATCCCAGCTGTTAGGTATCCAACTACGTTCGGAACCATGATTTTGTAAAAACCTACGAACGATTTTTTTTCTTGATATTAATTGCCACTTAGATTAGAATATACGTCTAAAATTGTTTCTAAAAAATTATTACAATTAAAAAGTATAGTTATTTAAATGCAATATTTTGGCAAAACATGAACGTATAGACGTACCTATTTTCAAAACTCTCTTTTTATGAAAAAGGCTTCGATAATAATAATCTTTAGCCTATTGCCCTAAGATTTCTCAAGAGAGCATGGACTAAGGCTCACCAGGTAGAGCGGCTAATACACGTTAAATCGATCTTGTCTCAAAATAAAGCATATTAAATCTTCCAAAGCCCAAAGTCCTCCCGTTGACGTGGTGCAGAATTTGAGAGAGCTGGGTGCCTACGCAGATTTCACCTTCATTATTCAACCAAAGTCTAAAATTACCAAGTTCTCAACCATTAGTTCTTGTGTTGCCTTAGAATGCCACATTAAGTAAGCACTCACTCATTAGTTGGAAGAGAGGGTGAATATAATAAACGAATTATATATCTCGGTAGAGTAGAGTCCCAAACCCTCGGCTTAATGTAGACCAAAAGGGTAGCCGAGATTGCGAAAATGCTGAGTAATCGAGAATGAGATTAAAAAAAAAGAAGTACGAGTGTTTCCTCAGGGAACATTGCACAGCATCTGTACGTATTGTTTACTTGAGAATACAAACAGAGAATAAACTGCCCTAATTCCCTTAACCCGCGGTCACCTGCGCCTGTTTTTGGAACCGTCGTTACTCGCGGGGTGTAGAGAACACCCCAAACTTTTAACACGTGTATTTAAATATGAAAATTTTTTTAAGTAAACTAAGATATATATTTATGAAATGCAAAATGTTTTTCGTATTATACAAATACAATTATTTAATTTGTTGCATACAAATGAGACTAACATTAATTTAAACTAAACCTACAAAATTTTCATTTTAAAGTATACAATTTTATACTTTTTCATAAACCACAAGTAAAACGTCTATACCAGTAATAAATATACTTTATAATTAATGACAAGGATAGTAAAAAGTAGAAAAATAATATTTAAATCAGCTTCCAAACATTCAGAGCAGACTGTATTCATATGCTTTAAGCACATATTTTTTATACATTGAAGACAAATACAAGTAATTTTTACAACATTTACCCTTGGACAAACAGTGCAGCGTCCTTTTTTTAGTGGATTAATGCTCTTTTTAATATCTTCTGTGTCAGTAAAGCTTATTTTAAGTGTTTTGTTAAGGTTTGGGAGTTCCGATCTGATATCCCACTGTGGCTGAACAAGATACATTCTAATCTCCTCTAATAATCTTGAACGTCTCATTTTCTTTTCAGGAGGAACCGAATGATATACAACTGAAGCATTAATTTCTGCAGAATTAAGTAGATGATAAAATATTCGCAATGGCCAACGGTTACATATTCGTGATACATTATACATACTGCACATTTCATCAGTGATATCAACACCGAATATATTATAAAAATTTAAAATTTCAAGTTTCATCTCTTCAAGTTTAATTATAAAATTACACACAGCCATCGAATTCACTTAGTTCATCTTGACAATCTGATGATACAGTATCTAATAGACGCTCTGTTTTTCCCTTTCCCATGGAGCTTTTGTCATAATTTCTGGAAAATGTTTAAAAAATTTAAAAAGATTATACTTTACAATCATTTTATAGAATAATATTATTTTTATGCTACAATTATTAAAATTTTTAAATAAAATTTGCATGCATATTAATATATTTGAAAAAAAATGTAAGTGGAAGGAGTAAAACGTACTGTATTTCAGATGCTTCGAGTACGAAAATATTACTCAATCACTCGCGGGGTGTTCTCAGCACCCCAGATAAACTTTTGAAGGTCGTTACATTCCAATCGTCCTAGCGAGATTGATTGCTTCAGGCCTGAAGGTTCAATGACCTAAAATGTGCAGCTACAGAAAAAATCGTGGCTCTGCGTATTCTTTTTAGAATCCTAGGAGGCTTTTCTTGTTGCTGGAGTGTACAGAACACCCCGCACGAGTGATCGCGGCTTAAAAAGGGAAAATAACGTACTTTATGAAAGCATAGAGCATTGACTAAATGCAAATGAAAATGAAGGAATACATAGCATCCAGTAATTTACCTGATCAGACACACCTCAGAAAATTCTTTCCGAAGGCACAAAAAGCTGTCTATAATGAAAATTAATTCTACTAAACTGGTTACTTTTTAAAAGTAATGCGCAATGTCGTTTTGCTTTCCATACTGCCCTCTGCTTTTTGCTGCTTTATCATAAAGGCGATGAGGGCGAAGTCAGTCTGCTACCGACGCAAGTTGATCAAAATTCTGAAGGGTGGTTTCGACAGCGTTAGTCCCTCACTTTTAGCATTTTGTACGCTGTCCTCTCAAAGTTAACGTCATCAGTTTCAATAACAGCGACAGCAGCAATAATTTTCGTAATCGACATCGGTTTTTTCGACCTTCAAAAGTGTATTCGAGTTATCCAGACTGCTGGGTTATCGAGTTTTGAATGTCAGGACTCTACTGTATCTAGTTCACAGCTGGCATTTTACTTCAATCGAGTTACAGATCTGAGTCCTGGTGTGATTAACGATCAATTGCCTAGGCCAGGGGTGGTGAACTCTTTTATGGATCAAAGCGCCATTTACTCCTAAAGAAGTGTTTAACAAAGTATAGACGTGCCGTTAATAACTTTGGCTTGTGATTATTGGGAAAATAATAAAAATAAATACTAAGAACACACATACAAAACTCTTTATTTATACTACGAAAAAAATACCTTTTGCGCAATATAGTTGTAAATGTTTTAGTTATGCGTGTAATTCAAATTAGAATAACATTAGTGTGAGTTCTGTTGTTGCAGATTGTGTGGATGACAAATAACTTATATTAGGATTGTAAGATATTACTTTTCGAAGAATGCATGCTCATAATTGAAGCCATCTGCCAATTGGTATTTAAGCAATTTATTATTTTTGCAGTGGTAGATTTGTCATTTTCTTCAAAATGCCATTCTACAGACGATGTTCTGCATACCACTATTCCAGAACATAAAACACGGGTCAGCCTTATTAATATAATGTCACATTCATAGATTCACCAAATTTTTGAAATTATCTGTTACTTGCTCTTTTTATTCTTTTGCTGAACTATATATATATATAGCCATGTTAAAAACCGAAAATATAACACAAATAAACTTTAAAGTACAGTTGTGTCAATGAAATTGACTATGCTATGCGTGGACAAACTTTGCATCATAAGCAGATGTAGCCCAAGATGTAAATAAGGCAAGACAATAACAATCGAGTATTCACACCGCCTCGCATCGCGACCGAACACTCGCATTTTTTCTTAATACTTCATGTGGTAAACTTTGTTATTTTGAAGTAAAATGCAAACAAATTTGTCGCTGGCGTGCCCAAAATTTGTGTTGCGTGCCGTGAATGGCATGCGTGCCAATGGTTTGTCATCCCTGGCTAGGCATATATTTAGTGGTACATAGGTATTACCACATGTGCTAATGCACGTAAATTTTTGAAGGCTGAAATCTTCACTTTGGGGGTTGATTGATTGATTGATTGACTATTAACTTCGCACTGTTCAGCTACACGAGGGCTTATAGGCGACGGACCACCTAATTTTGAACCATGGTCAAGTGACGTGGACGACATCTGAGATGGCACGTCCTCTCCTAACTACCACACCACACCAACGGGAGGACGTTTCAGCTCTCGACAGATTTAACGTGCATCGCTGCCCTACACGGCGGGTCTTTAGTGGTACTGGGCTCGAACTCGTGACAAGGCAAGCCACGGTCCGATACCTATGCCACTCGGCTACCGCGGCCACCTCACTTTGGGGATGTGGAAGTTAAAAGTGTTGAACATGCTAGCTCAGATGGCGTCTTTCTCAATTGATAGAGACAAAAAATAAGAGATGTTGTTATTTCCAAATGCAACGCGCGTTAATAAACAGTCAGTGGAAGAGAGAAACAAAATGATTTGTTCTACAGATGAGTCATTGAGACTATTAAATTAAATAATCTTGTATTTGTACCAGCTAATCAAATTAAATTTAAACACGAGTGCATTGACTGTATTTTTATTCAGTTGGGAGACCAAATATAATAAAAATTATTTTAATTCCATGGTAAGATGTTGAGCAAACAAAAACCGAATCTTCATATAAATTAATTATTGGAGAGGTTATTGCACCATTATTAATAAGAAATAGTTATTAGAAAAAAATCTGATTTATTCTCTTGTTTTTTCTTTGAAGCATTTTAAAACTATTTACTAATAGGCTTACTAAACTTCGTCTTTTAATTATTAGTCTGGTAATCATTTTAAAACATCAAAAATAATGCGCTTATTCTAAAATAAAAAAAAAACTATTTGGTGCATAATTTAATTTTTAACCAATTAAATTGATAAATATATTTATATATATATATATATCTGTGTAAAATAATTTCTTTGAAAACTGAAACACGAGTTTTGCTTTCTGTTTATTTACAAAAAAATACATGATCGCTTTACTTAAAGTATTCTATAAAAAATAATTCAAATTATTTCAAATAAAAATATTTTAGGCGAACTTAACCTTTTTTTTTTTTAGTCTAAAATTAGTTTTGAGAGTTTTAGACTTTATCCTGATAAAGCTTCACTAAATATCAGGAGCAGTAAAAATATTTTTTACTTATTCTTGGGCATAAAGTGAAATTTCTGCATAATTTCCCCGGTATGTTGTATCATCTATTGAAGGGGTGGGCAAACTTTTTAAGGGTACGGGCTACTTCTAATTTTTTTAAGGTGTTGCGGTCCATCTAGTGTCAGTGGCACACACAAGGCGGGGGTCCATGGTTTCTGCTGCACCCTTGATTTTAGTCCCATGTATATTGAACGTAAGAACTTAATTATTTGTTATTAATAATTTTTTATTAATTAATGCTGATTGTTTATTCAGTTATTTATTTTTTACTATTTTTTGTTCCCGACAGTCTATAAAATAAAAAAAAAAATATATTTGGCTACATATTGGGGTATGACAACGTTTCTCAAACAGTGCGGCGCGCCCCTCTTGGGGGGCATGATAACTCTACAAGGAGGGAGCGAGCATATTGAAAAGTTGAAAATAAAAGAATTAAAAAAAATTGTTAATTTACTGAAAGAAAATAAACAAAATACATTCTGATATAATAAAAAAATAAAATACACATTTACACTAATATTATACACGTATAAACGTACCACTGCTACACTATGTATTTGATAATGAATTTAACAATATTAAAATAAGAACAAATTTAATAATTACCAGTGACCCCATGGGATTGTCATACATAAAATTATATACAAAAATCAACACTTATCTTGATAATTTTTTATGGTTTATTATTAATTCCTTAACTGCCGATTAAAAGTTTTGCGATTCGCTTCCCAATGCCAACCGTTTTCCACGTAGGCGTGCGTATGTGATGTATGTGATTTATTGGAAGGGGGGTAGAGAAAACGAATAAAAAAAAATAAGTTGATCCTCCGAAATAAGTTAATCCTTTGTAAACATTGTCAAGGGTTTTTATTGCATTCCAAAGTCTTCCGAATAATTTTATGAATGGCAGTGCACAGAAAGGATCGTATTTCAGAAAAACGTATACATACGTCCGGGGAAATTTAAAGCTTTGTCTGAGTAAGACGTTTATATGCGCTAGTGGCACTTTTGAGGTTAAAGGCGTATCGTAGTTTTAGCATCAAGGTATAGTATTATTGAATTCAATACATTGTTATTGTATGAGGGGGCGCGATGAAAGTTATGATTGAATATTGGGCCTCGAATATTGAAACTTTGAGAAGCACTAGGGTATGATACCAGAATGGTAGATTTTCGACGCTCGCCCCCCTTGAAAGTTCTTGTGCGTGCCAATGCCCAATGTCGTAGAAGTGGTGAGGTAGGAAAAGGTCTACAATATTTATTTTATAACGTAATATAATAAATACGGAATATGTACTTACCTACAAAACTAAAATAAAAGAAAACTAACACTTGAAAACTGAGTTTAAAGCAAAACGAAAGATACAAATAACATAATAATTGCAAATGACGCGTTTGCTATGAAACAATTCAAAATACATAAAAAAATAAAACATTTAATCTAAAGTTGATTTTCGTTTTTATAGTCAGTAGAAGACTTATTGTAGTCTGCATACTTCAACCAATATTGAATATTTTCGCATACAATTACTAACTGCAAAATTCTTCAGGCGGTCACCCCAAAATGTCTTAGCGGTCTAGTGGTCAATCGCGATCAACGTAATGCCCATCCCGGCTTTATTGAATAATATGTCATGTGATTATTGTCAAATCATTTTTTTTAAAAATTATTTTGACTGTAAGAAGATTTCATGTATATATGATAAATAAATATACGTATACTAAAATGTGTGTGGTTTGGCAACGGTTATCTTAGGCAACCATCTATGGACCAATTGATAGAATGCCTCCCCCGATTTATGTCTATATAGCTACCTGAGGTGAGCCAATTTGATAGTGAATAATTGATTATATTTAATACATTGATTTTATTTGTCCGGTTTTTCTTACTCATTTGCATATCGACTTCATCACTATTGCTACTGAAATTTGAATGCCGCAGCTACGTGTATGTAGGTATGCAAGACATTAAAAATTTTATAATACATTTCAAAACTTAAAAACCCCGTTTAAGGAGATAGTGAACCTTCCAAATGTCGAAATTGAGATTTTGATTTTTTATACTAATAATATTCCTTATGATTCATAGAATAATTCTGTCAAAGGATTTTGACATTTTAATTTATTATTACTGAATTACTTTTTTTTATTTTACTCAAATAAATGTTTAAAATGCACTTTTCTTAGTTTGTAAATTTTCCCCTTTCATTGTTACGTTAAATGCTTCTTGCGTTTCAAATTATGTCATATATCTTCGAAATTTTCACAACTTATGAAAGATTATATAATTCACAAATAAGTGCATTAGAGTTTTCCAAAGAATTTAACGGATCAAATTTTGTGTTGTTTTGAATGCCTTGAATTTGTAATAATTGGTGAAATATTTCATATAATATAGAACATTTATCTTTTTTTTCATCAAATTGTGTTCTGATTTTAAAATCCATGCACATATATGTTTTGTTGTAGTTCATCTATGTATAAAACAAACATTATGTACGTATCTTAAAAACTAACGCGCAAGGAATATTTTTTAAACACAATTTTAAAAATTTAATTTTCTTAAAAAAAAATCAATTTATATCAGTTTTTTTAAAAAATATATAATTAAATTATGAAACATAATAATCATTTACTATATTGATTCCATTTCAGCTGATTAAGATAACAATTTAAGAAATTAGTTTTAACAGTCCACCGTCCCCTTAAGCCAGACGATAAAGTATTATATTTTATCGTATTGAAAAGAAAAAAAAGGGAATAAATCTAATTGAAATAATGTAAAATGAAAAATGTAAAGAAAGAAAAACTAAAAATAAATGCGTTTGGGGTGAACAATCAGGGGTTTAGTCTAAAATCTTTTCTTATCAGAATATTTAATAGTATATATGTGCTGCAATTTTTTCTAACTCTCATAATCAGTAATAATTGCGAAATTCATTAATATCTTTCAACAAATTATTAACTATTTTTATCTCATGAATGGTTTCTTACGTTTTTCGAAAAGAAGAAAATGCCCAACAGAATGCATCTATGCTGTTGTTTTGGTACTTTATGTGAATATTAATAAAAAAAAAAAAAAAAAAGAAAGGTAAATTATCTTTAACTTTATTTTGCATTGAATTATCAAAATAATTTTTTTTACCCTACAACAGCGTTTCTCAAACTGTGGGGTGCGCCCCCCTTGAGGGGCGTGATAACTCTACAATGGGAACGCGAGCATATTGAAAAGTTGAAAACTAAAGATTATTCAAAATATTATTAATTTACTGAAAGTAAACTAACAAAATACTTTCTGACATAATAAAATATAAAATACACATTTACACAGATATAATACTCTTATAAATGCATCAGTACTGCACAATGTATTTTATTATTAATTTAACATTACCAAGAACAAGTTTGATAATTATCAGTGATCCCATGGGCTTGTATTAACACTAATATTGATGATTTGTACGGTTTATAATTAATTCCTTAACTGCCGATTAAAAGTTACGCGGTTCGGTCCTCAATGCCGCGGTTTTCCTCATAGACGCACATATTTTGATGTTTTTTGAGAGGGTGGAGAAAAGGAATAAATAAGCAAAATCCTCTGCGATAGATAAATTCTTTGCAAAGACTATCAGGGTCCTTTTATTGTATTCCAAAGCCTTAGGAATAATTTTATGGATAGCAGTACGCAGAAAAGATCGTACTTCTGAAAGACGTATATATACGTCAGGGGAGATCAAGGCTTTTGCCAAGCGAGACGTTTATATACGTTGGTGGCACATAAGAGGTTAAAGTAGTACTGTAGATTTAGTGTAAAAGTATAATATTATTGAATTCAATACAATGTTATTGTATGGAGGGGGCGCGATAAAAATGATGATTGAATATTGGGTGGCGAGTATTGAAAGTTTGAGGAGCACTGCCCTACAATGATAACATTATAAGAATTATTATTTAGGAATTTAATATGGATTAAGATAATGTAGTCACAAACGGAATTCTTCTAATCCATACTGTTGAAAAATTGCCTAAAGTATATTCAACATATGATGTCTTAGAAGAAAATTATCTATATATTAAACATTTATTTCACTGTCCCATTTTGCTATTTTGTAATCAAGGTTAAAATACTTCACAACTGATTAAGTTAACTCAATAGCATAAGTTTATTGCACTGTGCCACAAGTTCTGATACAAAAATTTGTGACCGTCTGGTATGAATCAAAACTTTTCAGACGATTTTAAATTTTGTTATGAGAGGTCGCGTCTGCAATATTTTTTCAAAAAATAGTTTTTCACATATGTCGTTCTTAATTGATCAGAAAAATAAAACAGAACATCGAACAGACGCTAATAATAGTTGTTTCTCTACACCAAGAGAGGAAAGCCCGTTGGGAATTTTTAAGTTTCATAAACATTTAAACAACACAAGTTGCTAATTTATCGATCAATTAAGATATTTCCTGATACCAACTGTTCTTTTTAACTAAGCTCAGTAGCGCAACAGCCCATGGAGGGTCAAGGTCTACTGGGCCCATATCACTTTTCATGACCTTGGACAGTGAGGTACACGATCACATGTTCAGGTTAGGTCAGCGAAACTTAACCTGCAGCCCGTGGGCCGCATGCGGTCCACCGGGCCATTTTAAGTAGCCCGATCATGGCCCATTGCTCTGAGAAATTTACTTATTTAAGAACATTGTATTAAAAATTTGGTGGGAAATTCTTTGTCAAGAAATCAAATACATCAATTTTGCTTTTTTTCTGTCGGTGTCGTACGGGTACAAATTGATATTCTTTTTCTATTTGGAGCGGTTACGGTTAGTGATAACAGACAACAGTGGAGTAGTGAACAATTTTATGGGTGGAACTAATTTTTAACTGTCTTTCACATATCTTGCAAGTGAAAGATATTCGAAGAAAATATATCGTTTCAAGACGATAGGGAGATTGACTATTTTGTTGTGAAAAACAAGCATGGATCAGTAATTCTTTGATTTGTCACGAAAGTGCTGCATTTAAAAAAATATCAATAAACAGGAATCACATTCAATGACACTTTTCCTCAAAAATCTCTTTCAAGAATTCAAGTTTCTTGAATATTCTTTGAAACAGCAACAAAGTGTTTTCTCAGTGGTAATATTACAGCGGTAACAAAGACATCCTGTGAAGTTCGTTATATTATTGATAATCACATATGAAACCGTTTACTGATGCGAAAATTGAGAAGAAGTACTTCTTAAATGCTTCTAATTTAGTATTAGTGTCAAAAATAAAAAATAAAAAAAATATTAAAAATAATAATTAAAAAAAGCAAAAAAGGGGAGTTATAATATTTTGATCAATTTTCCCCATTTTAAATTTTCAATGTTAACTTGATCTTAAATAATCCCCCCTCCCCCATTTATCCTCATGTTGCGGCTCGCGTGAAATACCTAACATATGTATATATGCGTCCCAGCAGATAAAAAGTTTGAATACCCTGGATGAGGTGGTCAGTCTGAAATGAAACCACCAGAGTTAAGTTCCCCAAGAAAGCTTGGTATGCTTTTCTCAACCCACTGAATGGATGAAAGGTTGAGTCAAGGTTGCCCAGCCCGGAGTTTGAGCCTAGGATTTGAGGCGGGGAAGAGCGATACGGTACCACTCGGCCACTGGGCTTCGCCAATAGCACTGCAGTTAGTACTTTTTTTCTTAATGGACTGCATATTAGCAACTAAGCCTTTGCAAACATTAGTCATCAAATGTGAGATCCATTTCACAGTGAGGGCTGAATTAATTAAAGCTCTCGTTGGATGCTGAATGTTGCCGTGATTTAATTTTACCAAGAGTACCAGAGCCAAACTGGTACTCAAGGGATCCTTTACATGCCACATAATCATATGACATGTGCACCTACAATTTTCGCAACCATAAAATCTATCGACTTCAGCCCGGATCGAACCCACAACCTTAGGCTTAAGAAGTGGGAACGCTACCTCTAAGCCACCGGAGCTGACTTACAAGTCGTACTAAAAGCGGTCGTTCATGCTCAATAAGAGCACCAGCTCTCATCAAAGCAATAAAGGAAAGGGGTTCGTTGAAATTCTTGTCGAAAGAAGACTTTTGTTGCTGAAAGTTTGCATGTAAAAAGGAACCATGTGTCGCATAGCAAACGAAGACCTAAGAGGTTATAGAAAAATTACTCACAATTTTCTTTTACAAAATTATTGAAGTGCCAGAGGTACCTTAAATGAAAAAATTTGTTTCGATGGCACCCTCATAATGACTAAAAAAGAGATTTATTTACCGACGAAAAAAATTTGGCATTGAAAAATCTTTTAACCACCAGAATGACTGTATACACCAGGAATACCCAAGGAACTAAAAGGGGGGAAATGATTAAGATGAGCTCATTGTCTGGCTTCTGCAACGGTTCATTTGTATTTCAGCTATAAAAGACCAATAATGAAGCGTTGTCTTTTTAGCAATAGTAAAGCCCTTGAAAGTAACCCTGCTCAATAGAAACGATTCGACACTTCAACAGGACCCGGCTCCTGCCCATACTCAGTGGAAGTTCAAAGAAAATGCTCCAGACTTCATAAAAAGTAAATACAGTAAGACCCCGCTTAACGCTGTTTCGTTTAGCGCTGTTTCGGTTTTACGCTCTTTTATTTAAATTGTGAGATACCCCGAAATATCACGCAGCGTTAGGCTTCCCGATATCCGAAGCAGTTTATCTGTGTTTCTTCTTTCCGGCGGTATTATACGAAAGTATTTTTATCGTTTCAAACATTTGTTGACGTTATTGTAAGTATACATTTATATAATATAACTATTACTATAGTGACAAATTTTATGATTTTCAATTTTTATCATGGGTAATAGTAAAAAAACACGAAAATAAAGTATAAAAAAGCATTTCACTAGAAACTAAAATGCAAGTGATTAAAAGATTAGATACGTGTGAACGTCAATCTCACAAATTTGCGGTGCATTGAATTTGGCAAATTCATCAATAAGGACCATTCATAAGAATAAAGAAAAAATACTGTCATCGGTAACTGTAACTACGACAAGCTCAGAAACTAGAATTAACCTTTCTAGAACTAATACAATAGAGGAAATGAAAAAAACAACTTTCTATATGGATTGACGACGAAATTAAACGCAAAATACCATTAAGCTAATCTACCTTCTTGATGAAATGGCAGAAAATTGGAAATACAGAAGACTGAATGATCTGAAATGTAAACCTACTGACTTAGAATTTTATTTATTTTTATATGCATATTCGTTTATAATGTTTTTATATTTGTAAAAAATAAACTTTTGCTTTATTGTTATAAAAAGCACAATTAATAAATTTAATGGTAAAATACCTGACCAATTTTCTACCCATCTTCCCCTAACCCAATTATTTATATGATGAGATAACCTTGTTTAACGCTGTTTCATATTACGCTCTGCTTTGATGGAACGTATATACCGCGTTAAGCGGGGTCTTACTGTATTGGTCTTCCATTGATCCATTGGTCTTTTCTTATTTAAATCCTTTTAGTTATAAACTCTGTAATGAGCATTAGATGAACAGGTATTCCAAAAATGGCTTTCAAATTTGAGATGTCTTAAGCGTTCTTTAGGGAAATCAGCGATTGAAGTTCCCATGGATGTATTAAGTGTCTAGATACATAATTGTGCAAAGGCTTAAGTCACTGGCCAATCATGTGTGAAGTTAAACGGTAATAATTTTGAATAAATAGGCCAACATAGTTCAAAAAAAATTTTAAAAAGCTATAATTTGAATTTGATTACACAATTTTGTAAGAATTTAAGTTATCCAACTACGTTCGGAACCGTGATTTTAAAAAAGCGCATAAATGGATAACTTTCATGATATTTAGTATTACTTAGATTACAATACATGTATAAAATTGTTTTAAGGACATTTTGACAAAAAAATTATTTAAATACAATATTTCGGCCAAAAATAACTTAGAATAACCTTTTTTCAAAATTTTCTCCTTTTGGGAAAAATGCTTCTATTATAATAATATTTTGCCTGTTTATTCCTCAGACCTCTGTACAGAGGCTCAACTATAATGTTTGAAAAATTCACATTATTTTCAGAGTTACAACCATTTGAAATAATGATCGGCGTATTTCCTTAAAATTTCTCCCCTCTGTAAAACATGGATAATTCCACTTCTAAGTCATATATTTCAAAAATTCTAGTTGAGTCTCTGTACAGAGGTCTAAGCTAAATACAGGCGAAATATTATTATAAAAGAAGCATTTTTCACAAAAGGAGAATATTTTGAAAATGGGTCATTCAATGTTCATTTTTTGTCAAAATATTCTACTTAAATAATTTTTTATAGTAATACTATTCTTAAAACAATTTTAAATACCTTTTCTTATCTAAGTGGCACTAAATATCATAAATATTATCCATTTATTCGCTTTTGCAAAATCACGGTTCCGAACGTGTAGTCGGTTGCCTTAATTTCTTTATAATGTGTCAGATTTTATGGCATGATTATATATAACATTTGCCTTAACCCTTTGTCAGGCGCCAGAACCTTTCTGATGTATAATAAAAATAGTTTCGGTGCTGCATCCATATGGTGGGTTAGAACACGCCTCTCCTTCTTTTATCTGCCTTTCGTCACTCTATCTAGGATTCAGTGTCAAGTACGAGGGCAATTTTTTCATACTTCGGGTGGCAACCGCCATTGAATCTGATAGATGCAGGACACCCAGCAACACCCAGTTCTTATGACTTTGTACTATTTCGTTAATTTTATTTCGATGCGTTTTTTTTTTTTTTGTAAAATAGTGTTACTTGCAGTTTTATACGGAAATAATTCGAAACACAAGTATTTTGTATCTTCCATTTGAAAGTCTTTCTTTTTTGTTGATGTTCTAAGTTGAGATACATCTGAGGAATGCCTCGCGCCTAGCTAATGACTGTGTTTTATTTAATCGTTAATGTGGCTGAAATAAACTCCCAAAATAATTATACAGGAAACAGAAATACTCAGATCCTCGCGTACATATCTAGGAAAAATGGATCAAGTACTTTTGAAAGAACACCTGCGAAGCCGGTCTGACTGTAACATCCATATTCCTGGTTCATTTTGATTTAGGATTGAAGAAGTATCTGATAAACAACGCCCCATTAAAAAAGAAAAAACAAGAGAAACATTACCACGAACTTGGAAAAGAAGGAACTGTTCCCTTTTTTCAGGACATCTAGAAAATATTACAATTTTGTAATGCTTTGTACGAAAAATCTATGTCTTGACACTTGTAAGGTGATTTGTGAAAACTACAACAAGGCATTTTAAAATGTAAGCAATGGGGTCACGAGAATAACTAACCCTTATCTTTTTGATGTTTTTTTCGTATAAATAACTCATTTCTTGATTTATTTTAAATATTAATGTATGCCAAAAATATATTTTAATATCAAATCTCACCAATAAAATAATTAAATCGAACGTAAGTACGAGATGATGCACACATCTGAGAGATGCCAAGCGCCTATAGATGGAGCTTTTTGAAGTGCACCTAGCCTAGGGCTTAAATTTAAAAGGCCCACTTACCTTTCTAAAAGTAGCTTTTATGTAATAAAGCTAGCTAAACTAAAACTATATATTGTCTTAAAAAATTAAACCTAAATAAAACCAGCTATACTAAAATTATACTTTGTCTTAAAAAATTATAGCTAAGTAAAACTAGCTATATATATATTTTTCTTTGTAAAAGTATGCTTTAAAATTTTGAACATTAACTGGATTTTTGCTTTATTTTAGTTGATGTTTCTAGGTTTCACTTATTTTCTTTAAAACCCAAAGCTGAAGGCATTTTTCTTTAGGAAGAAGTATTTTAGAATTTACTGTATAATATTAAAAAAGAATCAATCCCAATCTATTTATACCATGTGAATAAAGGCAAATTAAAATCCACAAAAATAGAACGATACAAGCACAGACTTACGCAGAACAAGAAAATTCTGTTAATAAATTAATCCCCCACTTCGTAGAAAATGCCCCTTTCAAAATTTCCACGAAAGTCCTTTGTCTTCTGTATGTTTTTTGCCTAGCTTGAAAGGAATACCAAACGATAAAAAAAATTTTACGAAATATTTGGAGAATTATATATTTCTATACGTTACACCTTTTTAATCTATTAGATTATTTATTTTTAATTTTATTTCTAAATAATAAAAAAATTGCAAAGTAATATAGGCCGTCAAAGAGTGAGAGTGAGAGAAAGTGTTTATATTGAAATATGTTCAATATATGTATAAGAAAAATTCTAATTTATAATTTTTCTAATCAAAGAAATGGTAAAGAGAAATATTAATTTACATTACTTTGATATCGTGCTTACTGCTGATTAGATATGTACATTTCTTACTATATTAGTATTTCAAAATATAAAAATAATAATATCATTAAAAAATATATATTCTTTTTCGATATTTGACATTTTTCTATAAAAGAATTCATTTGTGTAACAAATAGTTGCTGTTTATTCTAATAATTGTATACCTTTATTATAATTAGGGAAGAGTAAAAAAAATAAATTAAATTAAATCACAGCTCTAAACCTAATACCAGAATTTAGTTTAATATTTTTAAACATCTGAAAACGAGAAGAAAGAAAAATCAAATTTATGTATTTATATTTGTATCTAACTATAAATCTGGTATATTTTTGCTGTTCAAATATTAAATTATACTGATTTTACTAAAAAAAAAGTAACTATTTTTATCACTTTTAGAAGCGGAAAAGTTCAGAACAAATGTATAGTGGGCGTCAGAAGTGCTCGTACAGTGACTATTTTCTATAAAATATAAATGTTTCCGACAAATAAAAATTATACATCGAAACTGCAATTTTTTTTATAGTATCTGTTTTTATTCGTATAACATATAATCATTTTTTAAGACACACACACAAAAAAGTATAACTATTATTTTAAAAAAATAATAATCAAAACACTACTAAAAAATTCCGCCAGAAAAGTCTTAGCTCACTTAAACAAATCTCGACATGGCTTTAAATGTGTGCTCTTTAATAAGTAAGATAGCTTTTAGCGTCTTCAGCAACTTTTAAACATCGTGGTATATTTTTCATCAGTTTTTTGCGATTTCTCAGCATTGATGTTCCTATTTCCTTTTGTGATCATTGTTTTCCCTTCACATTTTGTTCTTATACGTCATGTGGTTTCTTACTTTAAATTCAAATTTTCACCAAATATGTTCTACATAACTTAAATCAGTTGATTCAAGAGGTTTTTTCTGAATCTGGCAACAGTTATAGAGACACCAGTGGCGCACATTGAGACCAGTGCGATTCGGGCCATTATCTTGTACAAAACGAAATCTCCTCCAATATCCAAATTATAATTGGATAATTTCACATTGATGTTTAAACTATTTAAATAGACCTAATGACTCT
>BMAV01012965.1:0-16685 GCA_019973955.1 Trichonephila inaurata madagascariensis | reverse complement strand
AAGATGATTTATCATTACAAATAGCTGACTTTCAGCAAAAGGTGGTTCACTAAGTAGATATCATTAGTGTGAAACAAACTTCCGGAATTAATATCGCACATTTATTTAACCTTGAATACATGTTATTGGGTTCACAGCGGAAATGAGTCAGTTATACTAAAAACGTTGTGTCTTAAGTGTTTCGTTACATAGCTTTTGCTTATCTGCTATTACTTTTTTTCAAATTAGGTAAGTGCAATAAATTTGAAAAATCAGGTAAATACTAAATTTAAAGGAATTACAAATTCCCTAAAATACAGACAATGTGAAATTAGAGAGTAAAATGAAAAATTTAAGAAAAAATGTGTTTCTTGCATGAAAATGTACAGGAAAATAGAGTATCATTGTATTCATTGCAAATGAGGTATGTACAAAACATACATAAAAACGATAAATAATGATGAAAAAACTCGCAATCTCACAAAAATTACGATTTTGTTATCATACTAATATTTATGAATATTATTGCTTTATTCCATTGTACAAGTTTAAGTCATTTGTTTTCATACAGTTTTCTATGATATAAAGGGTCATAATATATGATAATTACATGAAATAATATTAAAAAGTCTTAAAACTAAAACATATTGAACAGTAGTCCAGGAATTATTGTTATTACAATTATTTTATACACTTTATATTACGGGTTGTAGAAACGACACCTGTGAACGTTTAAGGGTAATAGAAATCCCAGATGTTCTAGTGTTTAGACACTGAATTGTGTGCTTTCTTTTGTTGGAGAACCCGACAATGGAAGTAACACAGATGTAACAGTCTAACTTTATTTTATTATAAATATTGCATTTTAATTTATGATACAGAATGCGTAACGAATGTGCAATGAAATACGTTGAACGCGAAAATGATTAAGGCGAAATATCGGTTAATGCGAAATAATACAACGATCCCGACAAATTAATATGTATTTTCATGCATTTCTTCCCCTCTTCACACAAAACGAAAATCGCATAACACGAAAAGATTTCCCTTCTGAGAATTAACAAGCCACACAGAAAACACCAGCCACACAGCTCAGATTTAACCCCTTAACTGCCGCTGGGGTATATAAACGCCTTTCCGAAACGCCCACGGCTTTGGAATGCAATAAAATGACCTTGATAATGTTTGAAATGGATTTTCTTATTTCAGAGAAGAGGGATAGGGCAGTGATCCAGAACCCCCGGACCGCAGACCGGTACCGGTCCGTCGATCAAATGGTGCCGCGGGCCACCTAAAGAACTCTAAAAAATATTGCCATTTTTTTAAAGTCGTACATTTCTCTCGGATTTGCGCAACTTTCCACGGAAATAACTTTATATTCCACGTTAAATCACTTTTATTCCTTTTTGAAGTAACTATATTTTATTCTGATGGCATACTTAAATGTAACTAAATTAAAATTGTTAAATCAAAGCAATCTAAAATATAAACAATCAACGTGTCCCACCCTCAGTGGGCCGCGGTAAAATTATCAAATGTTTCCCGGTCCTCAGCGAAAAAATGATAGATAAGGTATTTGGTCAAGAGGATGTTTCTGAAACGGAGAAAGTCATTGCTGTGCAGTTTTTGCTTCTGTTTGAGTAGATCGTCCTTTTTTTTATTCTTCTTTTGCTTCCATTTTCGTTTATTGTGCGAAATGGAAGATCTTTTTACGAAAATGTTTGACAGTGATGAGAGTGATTTAGATGACTATTTTCCGTCCTCATGTTTCAGGATATAACACAGGATTGATAATTTATTTTTTATTATATTGTTACTCTAGAGATTTTTTTTTATTTTCATTTTATTATTTTATCTTTTTTTTTCTAAAGAAAATGTCAGTAGTTTTTGGGAGGAAAACCACTCCTTTTCTTTTCCCTCAACAAACCGCTTAACAACGGTGGCGAGTGAGTGAATATTAACGTCGCACTGTTCAGCTACACGAGGGCTTTTGGCGACACACCACGTAATTTTGAACAACGGTCAAGTGACGTGGATGACACCTGAGCTGGCACCCCCCTCTCCTTACTACTACACCACACCAACGGGAGGATGTTTCAGCTCTCGACAGATTTAACGTGCATCGCTGCCGTACACGGCGGGACTTTAGTGGTACTGGGCTCGAACTCGTGACAAAGCAAGCCACGATCCGATACCTATACCACTCGGCTACCGCGGCCACACTTTCTTGTGGCGATCTCACTCTTGGAAACCGCTACGTATATGTTGCCATAACAAGTTTACTATATCGGCGATCTCAGCATATAATTTGCCTTAAGCAAAATTTTAAAGGTAGAAAAATGATCCAGATATAATTCTAAAAAGAAGTAAAAGTTGTAAGGAATTAGATCTGGAAAGGAACATGGCAGCCTCACAATTGCCATAAAATTCTTTATAACTTGACTATATCGGAATTTTGCTCTTGAATCCCTGATTATGTATAAATTATCACAAGACATCAATAATTTTATAAATATTGCTTAAATTTTATTTAAGAGTTTCTTTATTGCCATACGAATTATAAATGAAACAAACTTAAAACACATATATATATTTTTAAAATTAAGTTTATAATTGGTTAAATCAGACATATTTGTGTGTGTGGAAAATCTTCAGATGCCATATTTTGGCAGAAAAAAATATTAATTCTTCGGTATTTAATAATAAAATTATTTAAATGAAAACTAATGTACAGGGTGTCTGGGCTAAAGGTATACCTGCCATGATCCGATACCTTGACTACTGGGCTACCACAGCCCCGAAAAACGGTGGCACTGGGGGATGAATTTCGTAACTTTTCCGCGGTAGTTAAGAGGGGCATAAAATTAAAGAAAGGTAGTTTCACATGTTTTTTAGATAGGAGACTAACTTGGCTTTGAAATACTCTCAGAATAGCCGATGACACGAAATATTTTGGACTTGGTTTCTCAGCTAAGAAAATATCATTGCTGCAGATGTCGAAGATGAAAATGAAATGAATAGCGCAGCTCCTGTTCTCACGTCATCCAGAATGAGGAACATCATGAAAAGTATGCATGGTTATATAGACGCACAATTTAATGGTGAAATGAATAACAAAATGGACTACATCGAACTATTTGGTGCAAAAAAATATAAATAAATAAATAAAATGCAAAGAAAAATGTCAAATTGTTTTCTAAATGGTTTATTTTTCAGAATACTTGATTTTTTTTACTAAATTTCATTATGTTCTCGTAAATGTTTTTGTTTAATTGACTTTTATTAAATACGTGCCTATACATATCCATGTAAAAAAGTGCAATCTAATAAACTTATTTTTGTTGAATATATGTTTTTTTTTTTTTTTTTTTGGCGCTATCCTTTAATCTTTCAGTGCCCCCTAAATTTCGTGCTGAAGACATTTTTAATGTAAGTATTCAGCCATAATTTGATTGTTTTTATTTTAAAAGGCTTCAAGTAAGTAATGTAAAAGTAATCTTTGGGCTATAAGTATATTTTACCAAATTAAATGTTCCATCGATATATTTATATATATATAAATAGATAAGCAGCAGCAGTATCCTGTTCCTTTTCATAAAATTGAAAATATAAATTAGCTAAAATATATTACTAGCGAACCCAGCTTCTGATACTCTTTTACATCCTTTACAAATCTTACCGCACTGTAATTAATAAATTTTCGTTAACGACTAAATTTATGAGAGTATTCAGGTTTTGAAAAAATTATTAACACTATATAGACTAAATAAACATTGATAAAAGAAATGTTATGCACCATTATTATCTCTCGATTTAAAAAGATATACTTCTAAACAATAATTATGCATAGATTAAATTTATCTTACAAACGATTTATGTAAATTTATCTTACAAACGATTTATGAAATTTTTATTGCATTTAATAACAGTCGTAACTTTAAGATTATTAACAATATTCTATTAACCTACCGTTGGTGTGGTAGTTAGGAGAGGGGGGTGCCAGCTCAGGTGTCGTCCACGTCACTTGACCATGGTTCAAAATTACGTGGTCCGTCGCCAAAAGCCCTCGTGTAGATGAACAGTGCGACGTTAATATTCAATCAATCAATACATTAAAAAAAATTAAAGTTAAACTGATTTTTTTTCAAAAAAATAATTTTCAATATTCGTATTTATAAATAATTTTTAAAAAATATGTAAACTATACATAACTTTTTGCACAACTTTGTTTAAGAATATAAAACCTGAATTATTTACAATGTATAAACATCAGACTTAAATGATTTGACGAAGTAAATAAACGCTTTAAAGTACTTAAAGCTTAATTATTCGTAACAAGTGCTCTTGTAAATTCTTTAAACTAGGAGATAATAGTTTTGGGCTAAATACAGCATTGAAAGTTCTACCACAATGCCGAGAAAGTAAGTTCAATAAAAGATTTTTATCTTTTCGCAAATCCTTTAACGTACATTTAATTACCCCATTAACTTTATTTAGAATTATTGACATTTTAACATAAGGGGTCTTAGAGTGTTAAAGTTCTCTCTCTGGAGGTCTGAAAATATAAACAATTTTCAAACAGGTATAATTCTTTTAAATTTAAATTAAATACCGTAAAATCCGGCGTATAACGCGCACCTATACTTTCAAGCTGTATTTTTTTAATTTTTAGGTATATTCGCCGTATAACGCGCACCCGCTTTTTTACGAAAAAATTTGAAATGTACGTGTGCAATTTTCTTATGTTTTGAAGTCATTATTTATTGGATGAATCTTTTGAAAAAATAGTATATTTCTCGAATTATACAACCCTTAAGCACAAGAAGGGAGGGGGGTGAGGGAGACCGAATCAGTGCCATGGCTGGATTTTTCCCACGCTTTTCTATAAACATTGATTCCTTTTTCGCTTTCATGTGATGTACGAGGCGGACGAATAATTTTGAAATAAATTAGAACAAGCCTGAGACTTATTACGCTATATATAGCTGCCTGTAGTATATTCAATACTATGAATAATAATATTGAATACACTTCAAACAGCGAGCAGTAAAGAAGGGTCCTGGTAAACGAAGCAAAACACAATGCCGGTTTCAAGATCTAAGTGATTCAATTTGCAAAAGAAAATGGAAATCGTGCTGCAGCAAGGATGTTTGATATTGTGGCGAAAGCTTCATAAGGGAGTGAGGGAAAAAATGAAATGACAATAATTAATATGTCAATGAAAAAACATGCTTTTAGTAAAGGAGTAACGAAATGGCCTATTCTAGAAGAAAGTGTTGCGAACTGGGTCCTAGAAAATCGCCTGAATGGATTAATTGTAACAAGAAACAGTGTACGTTTATTCGCCTTAAAATGGTCGAAAAAGAATGCCTTTTCATGTTATCTAACAATGAAAGTTCATAAGGTATGTTCTTTCCTTTAAATAAATAGTATTTCGATATATAAGTGTAAAATTGTTTTAATACTCATTTTTTTAAAGCTCTCATTTTTATACTCGGTGTATAACGCGCACCCCTAAATTTCGATCTTGTTTTTTGTGTTAAAAGTGCGCGTTATACGCTGGATTTTACGGTAATTCGAATCTTTTATCTTATCTTCGAATCTTGTAGCATATATTGTAAACAAAGTTTGTTTATATCTCCAAACCCCCATGATTCTAAGTGCTCTCTGTCGAGTGGAGGAAAAGCAAAAATTTCTAGGTCATTTTTCTGTTCTATGTGGGCAGTGGATAGAGCCTGTATCGACATATAAAAACTTTCCAAAAACCTAAATATTTTTTTTTTAGTTGCACATTTACTTAATTCATTCAGATGAGAGAAAAGTATACTTAAGACTTGTCGAAAGTTTTTTCAAATATCAGAAATTTTATTTATAGTAATCAAAATACAATTTGTAGATTTACACCGAAAAAAAACTGTTTCTAACTACCCATCAGAGGACATGAAATGCAAAAAAATGTATCCTGCTAGCATCTGTAGTGGTTTTCATGCGTCTTAGCTTCAATTAACGCATGTGAGGATAGATTAAATATCCACAACCAGCTTGGAGAAAAATTTATTGTTATGTGGCTAAACCTATTAGCCACTGCCTTCGAAAGGGTTAATGGATTTCTGTTCAACAGACGAGAAATAGGATATGTAAATTTCAAGTCTGTAAGTCGAAACTAATTCAAAACACTGGAATTTATTGTTACCTATAACTCCACAGCAACCGTTCTTGGGAATATATTTGAAGGAGGGAGGTTCGTTCTGGGTACCTTCCGTTCCGAACGCAAGTACGTAACCAATCACGCCAAAACGATCGTCATCACGTGATGTTGGTATTAGTTCATATAGATCACACCGCCACATACTCCCCCGCCAGTGTTTCGGCGAATAGGCGAACAACGATACCATATTCGTGGCGAGTATGTAAGCAGTTGCGTCACTTGGTGGGTTGCGTCATTCGTGCGAGACGGCTTTGAGAATTGCGTCATTTGTGTGAGACGACTTTGATTGCGTCATTTGTGTGAGACGACTTTTGAGAATTGCATCAATGTTTGACGGCTTAGTTGCTTATGCGGTGGATAGATGGCGCCACGACTGCGGCGCGTGAAGGGTGCGGTTCCTTTGCACGGCCAGGGTCACCAATGAAGGAGAGAGGATCGTTCTGGGTACCTTCCGTTCCGAACGCAAGTACGTAACCAATCACGCCAAAACGATCGTCATCGCGTGATGTTGGTACTAGTTCATATAGATATTACACTGCCACAGATTTCTTCTAAACCAGCTCTCAACTGATTTCTACTCAAGAAAAACATCATTTTTTCCCTTCCAAATTAGAAGTCTGTAAGTATAACGGTTCAAACCTTCTCCCGAGTGTAGATTTCCGCAAATTCCGTTCTTCATTCGTACCGAAAATTTTAGGAATCTTTTCTCACATCTTTGAAGTGTTCCATGTTTGGTTTTACCTTCGCTTTATTTATTAGAATTTTTTGCCAGCGAGAATTTTTATGATAATTTCTCTTTTTGCATTTATTTTATGCAACAGCAAATAAATAGCAAACTGCAAATAATGTAAAAAGAACAAAAACTGTTCTGTTATGTTGTAACATAAGAATTAACAGATTTACACCATTGTGCTTTTGTGTGTGTGATTTTTTTTCTAAAATAAGACTTTTTTCATATACTAGTGGCTGTGGTATCTATGTAAGCCAGTAACAACCTCCGTACTCCGATGATCATCTTAGTATAATGGTTAAGTTATTCATTTCACGGAGCAGAAGGTACCAGGTTCTAAACTTCATTGGTGAACCTGGCTGAACTCCGAAACAACGCAAACCTTCACCTCGCAGACGTGGCGCCATCTATCCACCGCAAGAGCAACCAAAAGCCGTCAAAACCTGTATTACGCAGCAAAGCCATCAAATCTGTATGACGTAACATTCAAGCCGTCAAACACAAATGACGTAACAACAACTCACACGCTCGTCATAAATGTGTTATCGTTTGTTTGCCTATTCACCGACTCACTGACAGGGAATTGTGTGGCGGTGGTATCTATATAAGCCAGTAACAACCTCCGTAATAACTATGGTGATCCTTTTAGTACAGTGGTTAAGTTACTCGGTTTACGGAGCAAAGTACCAGGTTCTAACCTTCATACTCATACAGTAATACTCCGAACTTACGTGACAAATTACCAACTGTCAGTTGATATTCTGGTGAACTGGGTCTGCAGACCGAAGATCTTCAATGGCTTGCTCTTGCTCATGTATTGCTATGAGCTCATTATTCGTTAGCCCCGGAATGAGTGGAGAGAGAATCCAACAGTTCTTGAACGTCATCACTATCCTAAATTTATTTGAGTGGCAAGATCGACAACTTCTTCAATCCTATTACCAATTTTACTTTTCTTTTTCTGCCAAACAAATAACGAATCGGTGAGATGATTTGAAAACCGCGTTACTCCGGGTTCGCGTAAGAATTCGAGGTATTATTGTAATGAACAGTTTTACTATCGGATCAAAAATATTCCTATAAAACAGTGTTTCTCAAACTGTGGGGCGCGCCCCTCTAGAGAGCCATGACAACTCTACGAGGTTGGCGCGAGCTTATTGAAAAGTCGAAAGCAAAAGATTACTTTTAAAAAAAATATTAATTTACTGAAAGTAAACAAACAAAATACGTTCTAACATAACAAAAAAATAAAATACTCATTTCCACAGATATATTAGACTTATAAATGTATCAGTGTTACATAATGTATTTTATAATTAATTTAACAATATGAAGTTAAGAACAAGTTTAATAATTACCAATAACCCCATGGGATTGTGTCATATATATATAAAATTATACACAAAAAATAACACTCAACGATAATTTGTACGGTTTGTAATTAATCCCTTAACTGCCGATTAAAAGTTAAGCGATTCGCTCTCCAATCCCACCAATCCAACGTATGGGGGGGGGGGAGTAATAAAGAAGCAAATAATCTGAAATAAGTAAATCCGTCGAAAACATTGTCAAGGTCCTTTTATTACATTCCAAAGCCTTCAGAATAATTTTATGGATAGCAGTGCACAGAAAAGCCCGTACGTCGGAAAGACGTATATACTCGTTTGGAGAAATTAACGCTTTGGCTGAGTGAGACGTTTATATACGCCGGTGGCACTAAATAGGTTAAAGTCTCATCGTAGTTTTAGCATCGAATGATAGTGTTATTGAATTCCACACACTGTTATTGCTTAAGGGGGCGCGATGAAAATTATGGTTGAATTTTGGGTCGTGAATATTGAAACTTTGAGAAGCACTGCTATAAAACACAAAAACGAAAAAAAATAGGCGACTAACTGATCTTTTCAATAAGCCTTATATTTACTTTTTCTTAGATTTAACTCATGACTGGATCCAAAAGTTGTTTTCGACCATTTAATCCACCAAGTCATTCGTTGTGGATTAGCATGTAGGGATATCTTCAGGGAACTTAAGTTCCAGACACTTGTAGACCTAAGAAGATTAAGAAGTGAACAGATGTGATTTTGGAGAGATAAATAAAAACGAAATGTTCGTCTTACAACAGCCATAAACTCAAGGAAAGTCGTCTCATATTATCGACGACATGGGTTTCCACAAAATATTTTCTAGCAACCACACAGTTAAGTTATTTTATTTCTTGTGAAACAATGCATTATATAGCCTTAATCTGAGCTACTATTTGATCAAGAATATTATTAAAAAGAAGAATCACCATGTGCTTCAGACGAAACTGTTTACTAACGCAGAGTCGTTGACTCGATTTTTTTGATGTTGGGAAATTCATAAATCCCTTCAGGTATTAGCTCGAATCTAAGCCGCACTATTTTTCCAATGTTAATGTTATTGAAAATCGGGTCTGGCTTAGAATCGAAAGCAAAGCATTTGTTTGATGGGTAAAATTGAGTTTACCTTCCTTTCAAAAGAAAAAAGCCAATCATTCATTCCGGCCACTTGCATTGATAACTTATCCCATACCGCAGTTTATGTCCAGTAATCACTCCATCCAAAACACCGTTGCATGCTTGGATTTAAGAATTTTTTTTATATGCACTTTATTTTAATTATCTAAATATCAAATTTATCGATAATAGCATCAAGGTGAGTTCACCATGAAGCACACAAATATGCAAAAAAAAAAAAAAAAAAAAAAAATAGAAACAGACCAGCGGCTACTGAAAATTTGACGCAGATGAAACAAATATACGTCGATGGGTCGGTACGCTTGGTCGATACGCTTGTAAATGTCCAACACAGTCTTTAATAATTCTTTGACATTCTTCTATAAAACATTCTATAAAAAATGTTGCATAATAAATGCATTGGATAGAGTGGAAGACGACATCGTGTGGAAAAATGGCGAAGCCGACACCAATTTCGAAGTCAACTGTGGTATTGGTGACCAGGCAAATAAATTTAGAAGGGGACAGTGTGATGACGTCCAAGAACTGTGCTAGACACCCATAATCAGGAACTGACAAGTGAGGAGCTCATAGCAATGCATCAGTCTTTAGACTCAGTTCAATCAGAAGATCGAATGACAGTTGGAAATTTGACAGAAGGCCTCCGTTTAATTGGAAAAGTATTACAAATTTTTAGAAAATATAGACTTTACGGAGTGTATTTTTTTTCAATAAAACAAGCAATAAAAAATATTAGCATGCTACGAAGAAATTTTGTGGGGGGGAAAAAATCTTTGAGCCGACAGACTGTTAGAGTTTATGAAACCTTCTACATCACAAAATAATTTCGGTTTGCGATTTTAAATTTATGTTATCTAAGATTTTATTAAACATTTTATTTTTCTAAATTATTATTTTATTTCGTCCCTGGCCCCAACTAAAAATAACACTTACTTGTATTTATACTGAATTATACCACGACGTCAGTGAATTCGATTTAAGCGGTGATCCCTTAATCCCCTATATCACGTAAGTTTGGGGTATTACTGTACGTTTAACACGGCTTGAAAAACGTAAATGTTAAAACATTCGCACGCAAGCAGCAATATGTAAGTACAAGGGGTGTTCAAATGAAAAGGTGGAAACCTCGTAACAAAGTAACCGTTAATATATTTGCCTATGCCACTAAGGGAGAACGTAGAGAGACATGTAGTTCACATTGCCAAATTCTACGATTTAGGAGCAGGGAGGCGTTATCCACTTTCAGACAGTGTAAAGTGTTAAGCCAGGCGATATTCGTTGCTACGGAGGGTGTGGTTCTGCTCCATAATGCGCGTCTACACGTCTCCAGGGTCACATACGTGGAACTGGCCACGTTCAAGTGGAAGCAACTTGACCATCCACTCTACTACCCGAACATGTTGTCCTGCGGTTTTCATGTGTTTAATGGCCAGAAAAAAATACCTGAAAAAACACCATCGAGTTGCCACGCTTCATCTCGAACGACAAACTCAAGGATGCTGTGATTAACTGGATCACGTCAATGTCACATGAATTCTGGGAGTAAAGGAATTCTTCAGATCGTTAATCAATGGGACCGTTGTACTCAGGCCTATGGTATATACCAGTGCTTCTCAAACTTTAAATACTGGCGCCCCCCTTTTCAATCACAATTTTTATCGCGCCCCCCTTATACATTAATAATATACTGAATGCAATAATAATGCACTTTGACACTAAAGCTACAATAAGCGATCTTTTAATTATAAACCATACAAATTAATAACGTTACTTTTATACGTTACTTCTATATGTTACTTTCAAGCAAAAAAAAATAATTAAGTATTAGGATAATTATGTTATTATTCCTTTCTCTAATTTTTAAACTGAACATATTGCAAAATGTGGTGGCTGCTTAGAAGACAAACATATAGATATCAGCTAAATATAGAAAAAGAACTCAGAGAGTCAATTTCTAATCATAAGCATTTCTTATAAAAACTTAGCTTTGCAAGACAAGCCCAATCTTAATTTAGTATTAATTAATTAGTTATAAAATACTCTGTGCAGCACACACACACACACTGATACATTAAAAGTATACCGGCTGAAGTGCCCGCTCTTTGCACGAGTTCATTTATAAGAAAATAAAACATTATTGATATAATAGCTGAATTATAAGGAGAGACAATGTTTACAAAAATGTAAAATGATTTTTTTTTTAAAATGATTGCTCAAATTATAATTAGTTTTGAGCGAATTGTAGTTTTAAGCCTCACAGAATTAGCATTTATAATTGACGTTATATAAGTAATGAACAATAATATAAAATTCCGATGAAGAATAATTGTACTATTTTTAATATTTAAAGCGAAAAGACTTTTACCCGGGAGCCTGCGCGCACTCGATACGGTCGAGCGGGGGTTATTGAGTCACCCCAATCTTTTTTTTTATAATTATTTTATTGTACACGATACAAATCGTGATTCCAGTGAATAATTTAATTAAGAGAAAGTAAACTTACCTACTTTCAAGGACTTTTCAATTTTTCTTTGGTAACAAATAAACAGTTTTGCCAGAATTAACTATTTCGTGATCTATGTGTCCCGCGCGACCACTTCCGGGTAAAAAGTGTATTCATTATGTATGTTACTGCTAAAAAACGTTTTTCGTTATGCTTTATATGTTTGAGAATACTCATAAAAATAAGTCTTGGCCAAGTAATCCTTCAAAGTGCTCTCCGTGGTTTTCCAAATATCATAAAACTCTTTTGCTTGGAAAAGAGCGCAACAGAGAAATACATTACTTACAACTTCCTTGAATGAGAAACACATAAGAGAGGGGTCATAATTAACTGTACCAATAACATAGAATGTCAAACAGATTATCAGCAAAAACAGATTACAGCTATAATGTGCAGTATTTCAAAAATAATCACAGTGATGAATTTTTTATGTTCCTAAATGTTTTCGATTCTGGGTCTGAGATTTGTTTTTTCTCTGAAAGAGTAGTATGTTAGATTTAAAAAGAAAACTTAATAAAAAATCTCTCATCATGGGATTATAGCAAATCAAATAAGATTTTTTATTTGGTTATAGGATCAAAGATAGCTAATTAGGTATTGAAGAAGTTTTTATTTTTGAGAGAGAGATGACTTAATATTGCCTATAAATTATATCAGAGTAAAAGTGCATTTTTTATTATGTTTGAAAGTATTTTGTTTTAATTCATTCCTGTAAATTAATTATTTTTTAAATCTTTTATTTTCGATATGCTCGCGCCCCCCTCGTAAGGTTATCGCGCCCCCAGGGGGGCGTGCCACACAATTTGAGAAACACTGGTGTATACCAAAGATGGGCATTAAGTAGATCGCTATCGACCAATGGACCGCTAAGACATTTTGGGGTGACCGCTTTTACTAAGTCCTAAGACGCGAATATTAAAAGAAACATTTCTATCAACACCAACTAGACTCGAGAATCAGTTTTTCACAAAATATGCGATTGTATTTACTAAAGCAAAGGATTCTATACATGTGTAGATGACGCTTGTACCTTCATTGGAAGGTGACGCTTAACACGTTCATTGCCACTGTAGGGAGGGGAAAGCGATTACCGCGATGCCAGCCGTAGAAATGAATTTTTCCCCACACGCCGACTGAAGGGGAGAATAAATGTTGATGATCAGTCTGTACCCCGATAGCATGGAATTGGCTATATAGACATCTTCCTAAACCCCACCTACACCTCGCTGCATTGAATACGTCTACGATCCAAGGTCTAGCAGTCGCTCACAGTTGTTAAAGCATTGGACAATTTTGTGTTACTTGCGTTTTTGTAGAAAAAAAAGTAATCTGTCATATTTTAAAAGAGGAATACGAAGTCGAAAACAAGTGTTAAGAAAAGAAAGCATAGAATTTTAATACTGATTTTCCACACCTACGCCACTGGGTGGTCCGCAACACCTTAAAAACATTAGAAGTAGCCCGCACCCTTAAAAAGTCCTCCAACCCTTGTTGTATGCTTTTAATAAAGCCTTTTTTATATACCTACAGAATCGTTTCGCATTTTTTTTATTTGGACACCTCTTGTATAATACCAAACATCTCAAAAATGTTCAGTTTTCAAGTTTTACATTGTTTCTCGCGTATTTATATATAGAATAATTATATACATTATTAGCTGTATAATGTTTTATCGATGTATATTTTATTAAATTAAGAAACTAAAAGTATTTTAATGAATATGCTAAATTATTTAAGTAATCATAAGTAATAAATATCTTACACAAAAACAGAAACAGCATCTTTCCAGAAATCTTCAAGCATTTCATTTAGCGGATAAATACTTCGTCAGTTTCAACAATCTGTTTTTAATCTAAAGAGTTTAGTGTATAATTTAATCACTAGAGAATTAATTAGACTATCATAGTTTCAAAAACATACTTAACTGAATTTGAACAATTTTTCATTAGTTCCGATGAAGTAAACGTCACAAACAAAAAATTGTTTATATCTCCAACAATTTATTACATAAAGATACATTTTTACAGATCCCTTGTAAGTAAATGGATTATTTTTTTTTTTTCATCCTATTTAATATTTCAGCTCTATAATATTCTACTTTTATTGAGTCAACTTAAGGTTTTTTTTTTCTTTTTATTTATGATTATTGTATTTTTACACAATTATTATGTTATTTATTAGTCTTATTTGCAGTGTTTCTAATTTTCAATTTTTGATTAGCGTTGCAGTAGTATAAATTAAAATTTCGTTTATCGAGAATAGTAATTTTTAGATGCACTTTATTTTTTATTCCAGTCAATTCATAAATCAAATTTTAAGAATTAAATGATTTCTTACAACCTTAAATTTAAATAGCTTATAGGTATGATATGATATTCTATACACCTCATGCGCACATATATATGTATATCTACTTCTATATATATATGAAGTTTGCTGTAAAAAAACGTATAAATAAACAAAGATTTGAAAAAAATTATTTCTAAAAGACAGACATTTTCCCTCTTTTTTTTTTTTGCTATATACACTTAAATAGTTTTAATTTTATTTTTATGAATTTTATTTAAGGTATCCGACTACGTTCGGAACCATGATTTTAAAATAGCGCATAAATGTATAATTTTCATATTTAGTGTCACTTATATTAGAATACATGTATAAAATGGTTTTAAGGACATTATGACAAAAAAAAATTAGATAAATACAATATTTTGGCAAAAGATTAACTTAGAATAACCTTTTTTCCAAATGTTCTCCTTTTGTAACAAATTTTTCTATTGTATTTATATTTTGCCTGTATATAGCTCAGATCTCTATTCAGAGGCTCAACTATGATTTTTGAAAAATTCACATTATTTTCAGAGTTACAACCATTTGAAATAATTATCCGCGTATTTTCTTATAATTTCTCCCTTCTGTTTTCGTAAAACATGGATAAACCAACAACTTCAAGTTATGCGTTTCAAAAATTCTAGTTGAGCCTCTGTACGGAGGTCTGAGCTATATACGGGCAAAATATTAATACAATAGAAGCATTTGTTACAAAAGGAGAACATTTGGAAAAAATGTTATTCTAAGTTAATTTTTTGTCAAAATATTGTACTTAAATAATTTTTTTTGTCATAATGTCCTTTAAACAATTTTATATACATTGTCTTATCTAAGTTATGCTTAATATCATAAATATTATCCATTTACACGCTTTTGCAAAATCCCGGTTCCGAACGTAGTCGGATACCTTAAAAGTTTCACTTTAGACACACTGATAATAATTCAGTTTTTGTTCATTGTAACTAATAGAATTTAATTCATTCTTTCGAAATAATGAAAAGTAAAGGAATTAATTTCTCTATGTATCTTCGAGTTGTAAAATATCTGTCGGTGGGCAATTAAAATTCAAGATCAGGGGAAAGTAATATACAGAGAGAACCATTAATAATTAGTTCCTAATATCCTTTACAATGTTTTAATTCCTTAATTGCTCGAAAAGTAGCCTTTGAGCATATTTAAATCTAAGAAATTATATTCTGCGTCGTGGTAGAGGGCTGTTAAAATTAGAAACGTTAATAGCTGTATAACGAGACATAGTCTAAAATATGTTTCAAATTAAAAGATGTTTATGGCATTTATATTATAGTGAGTACAAGTTACAATTACGTCAACCTGTAAAGATGCACGTGGGCTATTGGCAAAGTACCTCGCAATTCCGAACGACGGTCAATGACACCTGGCCTGGCACCCCATTAACTACCACACCAATAGGAGGAGTATTGAACTTCAACAGATTTAATGTGCAGCGGTCTCCTCTACACGGTGGTTCTTCAGTAGCACTAGGCTCGAAATCATGACACGCCAGCCATGAGAACGCAATTTTGGCACTGGGCTAGCACGGCCACATGCTATTTATGTCATGCTATATTCTAAAATTGTGATAAAATTACAAAACAAAGATAAAACTCACTATACAAATTGAGTCGGCGAGGTAGCCTAATGGTTAAGGTATCGAATCGTGGCTGGCTTGTCACGAGTTTAAGCCCAGTGCCACTAAAGACCCGCCGCGTAGGGGTACGATGCACGTTAAATCTGTCGAGAGCTCAAACATGCTCTCGTTGATGTGGTGTGGTAGTAAAGAGGAGGTGCCAGCTCAGGTGTCGTCCTCATCACTTTACAATGGTTCAGAATTACGAGGTCCGTCACCAAAAGCCCTCGAGTAGCTAAACAGCGCAACGTTAATATTCACTCACTCACTCACTTAGTCAATATACAAATATAATTGTAGAATATCTCTTTATACGTATAGTTCTAAAGAAATATTGAATGTAATTTGTGAATAAACTTTTTAAGTTGGAAGTTTTATTTTTTTTAGTATATATTTGAAATTCCAAAACTGTTGTTCGGAAGCTGATAAATTAGGCTTTGGGTCGTCTTTTGAAAAATAAGAGAGTTAAAATCAAATTGTTTTATAATTGTTTGTTTGCAATTGGTGCGTGAGAACTTTTTGACTACCGTAAAATCCCGGGTATAACACAGACTTTTAACTCAAAAAATAAGACTAAAATTTAAGGGTGTAGGATATAAAAATGATTGCTACAAAACTAAACAAAAGGATAAATAATGAAAAATTAGACTTCTACACAGATTGGAGTATTGTTTATTTAAAAGAAACGATACAACTAATTAACTTAAATGGTTGTAGTTATAGAACATGTTATTTTTCAAAAGTCTGGGATAGTACCTCGAATAAATGACTTCAAAATATAAGAG
>BMAV01012964.1:0-10824 GCA_019973955.1 Trichonephila inaurata madagascariensis | reverse complement strand
CACCACTTTTTAATTTTTAATACTCTACTAGTTTTACATTAAAAAACTTTAAGGAGAATATTTTTCGAACTTTTTCGAATCTTTTTAGAAAAAAAATTATAGTCTTAATAGTTTTTATTTTACTGTATACGTTCCTGGTAATTTTTATTTATAAGTAACTAATAAACCAAACTAACTCTTCTCTCTCTCTCTCTCTGTCTATAGTTATCTTTTAGATAAGTATGAGTTTCTATGAGCATGAAGAGCATTTTAATCAGTGAAATTTATAAGGTTTAAAAGAATATTTAAATATTTTACTATGCGCGTACGTAAGGATGCCATACAAGTACCAGATTCATATTTATATTCGCTGCATGGGCGCAAGCAATAGGCTATAATGTCATGATAAGAAGGAAAAAGATTATAAGGCGCATATTAATTAGCTTTATGGAGTTTGTATAACAGCAAGGCTATTTGAAGTTATTAGGAGGTATAAAAATTTAAATCAGTAATATATTGAAAAGAAGAATCATACTAACAATCAAAATACTAATTAACAAAAACAGACACTGTATTCTTTTAAGCGCGAGGAAATATATTTCTGAGATGCGTAGCAACTCTCAGCAGGTAAAATCCCAGAGAAAATTATTTGAGAGAAAAGAAATCTATCAGCACGCACTTTTGAAGTGCTCAGGTTGGAAACAGGCCATAAATCGAAACCAAGCCTGGAATTGGCGGAAAACCAAGATTAAGATCCGGGTAGCAGAATCTGCAATAATGGTGCCAAGGAAAAAAATTCGCGTAATCTCGAAGCACTCAAAAATCCACAGAAAATTATTTAGAAAAAAGAAATATATCAGCACACTTTTGAAATTAACAGAGCCCCATAATCTCAGCTGGCGGAACCGACTGAAGAAATTAAAAGGTGGATCTGCTAGGCTGAACGTTTGGAAAAAACTGTGAGTGCGTATCAGGAACAACAATGGGCTGTGGTTTTGGGTTTATTTAAAGGGGTGCTCGTTGAAGAAGATTTACACAGCATGGCTGGGATAACGTCCGTCTGGTTTATCACTCAAGATGGATCTGATTTTGCAGCTACTGTCAGACTTCAAGAATTATATACTATGGAACCTTTTTTACTGCAAGACAGATAAATATGCTGATACGGATGGCAGCTCGAACACACAACACGTGCTACGATTTCAAAGATGATAGAATTCTCTCATGATTAAGGATTTCCTTTGAAATTCCTGGAAAAGGTACTAAGAATGGTGCAAAAGTGTGTTTTGGGTTCTAAATTGTATAATGAAATTTATGATGAACAGTGAGTGGAAGCCTGCCTTCCATCCTTTAGCATTCAAATACCGAGCTGCGGGTAAAATCATTGCTGGTATGCATACCGTTGGTTCTTGGCTATCAGCCATGATTCCATTGCCTGGCTGGACCTTCTCTTCTTCGTGTTTGGAGCGTCCTGTTACGAGAAAACCATCACAAAAGTTTCTCGAAGTCTTTAAAGTGCAATAACTCGGGAACCCAGCGACTGAGGGGCTTTATGACGAATGAAGGCAAACAATTGCGTATGTTGTTGGCCATTCTGAGATCTCTGATTTCTTGATTCAGTAACGCAAAATTAGCCGTCTCTGACATTTGTATCCAATTCTGATGCTTTTTTGATTACTTATATCATTTTATATATTCACAGTTGTCGTATTTTAAAAATGCATCTCTCTTGTAGCTTTGAGCTGTTTAAGTTTTTTTAGATTTTATTTTTCTTTTAGTTCTTGGTATTTCTATTATAAAAACTTTATATATTTTTTGGACCCAAAATCTTTTACTGTAAAGGCCTCAGAATATAAACTATACAGTACCATTTATATTTACTATAAGTATGTGAATCACATTAAAATATTTTGTCAGGGCCTGCTGCAGACAAAGGCAATCTGGCTACACAAGTGTAACTAATGTGTACTTCTATTATCTTTTTAATGGCTTTTTTAAATTCTTTGGCCAATATAAGTTCTATCAAAGTAGTTGTTTTACTGGTAAAAATTCCCTTAAGATATTTTTGCATTTTAATCAAAAGAAAAACCATGGTGCAATAAATAAAAATTAATTTTTATATATAAACTTTATTAAGCTTTATTATTGAAATTTCACTTGCAAATAAATATCATTTTACATTTTTGTTTGTTTTTATATATTCATTATTAGAATCATTATTAATTTGTCATCATTTTAAAATGTGTATAAATTTTTATTAAGTGTGTATATTTTTGGTTGTGGGTGTTGGTATTATACAGTATTAGGAATAAATTGCTGTATACAATTCAGTTTCAGGTTAATTTTTAATATTTTCAGTGTTTATTGATGTATTGTGATGACAGTGGATTGTGTTTGTGGATTCATGGTATAAGCATGAGCTACTTTGATGTCTTGTGATTTTTCTCTTTTACCACGTTAACTGTTCAGAAATTTACTGCGTATATTATTAGCAATTCATCAGGTATTAGTATTTCAATACATTTATACTGATAAATGTAAAGAAAGTATCAAAGATTTTTCAATGTGAGGAAATTACAAATTTTTAAACATTAAGGTTTTACATGCCATTTTATGTAATCAAAAACTGAAGATCAACTGTGTACCATATAAGTTTTAATTTCTATTAATAAATAGATGAACTTAAGTTAATTCAGTATGGAAATTGTTTTTACGCCTTTTGTACACCAAGATTGAATCTATATTCCAAAGTACTTTAAATAGATAAATTCGATTAGGAAGAAATTATCAAACAGTTTGATTAAAATAGGAAAAGAAGAGCATGAATATATATATAAAACTTGTATTTATATTAAAATATATAAGAAACTTTTAAAGGGTATTTTAAGCAAAAATATTACATCTTAGATTGCAGAATGAAAAAATAATGTTCGCTTTAAAGTAATACACAATTGAGTTTTAATTAAATTCTTTTATGAAAATCACAACTACTTTGAAACCTTTTGTAAATATTGTGCCAGAACAATTACTTTTCAGTTGACAACAAATGTGTGAGGGTTAGAAGGCTTTTTTCTCCATCTAAATTTTTTGTTTTGATTTCTGAAAATTGCTATTTTTTACTCTTGTTAAAAAATATACCGCACTAAGTTGCTAATATATAGCTGCCATGATGTGTAAGAAACCAGCTAACCCAGCGAGAGATTTTAGCAGGGCGATCCTAGCAGATTGTTCACAGTGCAGCGAGGCTACTGGCACATATAGTTCTATCGGCCAATCAAACAAACGTTTTTATCAATTTCACCTGAAATAAAACTTCTTGTATGAGCTCAGCAGCCTCGTATCTCTTACAGCTTGGAATATTTTCAATATATGTCTGTTAAAAAATTACAAGTTTTTTTTTTTTTTCTTGTTCATTTCAACACCTGTATTATTAAACTTTTCCTTTCTCAAGATTTTTCATGAACTTCAAATTTTAAAAAAACCTGTGACTAAAGTATTTATTTATATCATTTATTTAAAGATTAATACGACTTAAATTTCTAGTTAAACTAATTTGTTTAGCCAACCAAACTAACATAAATTAAAAATAAAAACTTTTTAAAAAAAAGCTTTTATTTAAATGTCTATAAAATAAACTTTTCTCTTGAAAATTTTCTTTTATCTATTTATATAAAATCGTTACATTTATGTTGATATAAAAAGCTGTCGAGATTTAGTACTTTCATTATTTACTTAGTTTGAAAATTTAAAAATTACATCGAATCAAGGATTGACTGGGCCTTTGTTTATCTACACAGGCCGAAATTCTACGGCGATAAGCTTTTATATATCATAGGGTGTGCAACAATTTTGTAAACTGACTAAGAAAGGTTTATTTTATTCCTGTTGTTGCATTTAAATAAAAGCTTGTTTTAAAGTTTTTGATTTTTAATTTACTTTTTAGTTTAAATAAGCTGGACAGTTTCTCAGTCTGTTAATCTCATTCAGCGCATTATTATTTTGCAAGGTCATTTGCCAAGCGGTACAGTTTCAGCTAAGGGGTACTCAACCTTTTCCGCCAGGCCATACAGTGGGCCACAAAGTGTTCATACACTTGCATTTTGTATAAAACTTAATGTTTTCGACTAATAAAGTAATATATTGTAACTAGTATTTTTTATGATATCTGCAACTTATTCTTAATGGAATAACATTATTAATTTTTAAAATAATTATAACTATTTTTTAAAACTCATGTCTACATTAAGCCACAAATATTGCATTTTTACTTAACTTTCAAAATTTCAACATAAACTTTAAATATTGTATTTCTTAATTTAGTATGACGGATATTTTAATTAATCCCACAACAACTTTTAAGCGTCTTGGTATAGATTTAATCAGTTTTTTGTATTTCTGTATCGATTTTCTAAATTCTGTGATTATTGTTTTTACTTAACATTGTTTATTTGACGTTTTCACTTTTGCTGGTCTCACTTTAATATGTTACTAAGGCTAAACAAAAGTGATTGAAGGGGTGTTTTGCTCCCCGGGGACGGTTAGAGACACCAGTGGCGTACAATGAGCACTTAGTGCTTGCTATTTAAAATTCAAGAGCAGAACCTACAATATCCTAATTTGGAGCGGATAAATTTAAAATTTCATACCAGAAAATAATTAAAACCTGGATTGCCACTACGAAAAAATAAAAAGTACCTAGTGCAGGCCAATTTACACACACGCAGAACACCTTCACTTCCATGCTGAGCGCCATGAAAAAGAGTTAACTGATACACCATTCATGGATTAAACTTATTTTTTCTAAGCGCTATTATTACATTTACATCAGACTTAAAATGTTGAATTATCCCATCTAATCAATTTGCCATCGTTAGAATTTTCTGCTGAAACTTAATTAAGAATCTAGTTGGATCAATAAAACATGGAGATAAGTGTTCTTGCGTGGGGAATCGGCCGCAGGAAATAGTAATTGTGTGTGAACGAGTTCTATTTATATTTTAAAGAAGAGGCCTAAATTATCCACCATACTGGAAAACGACTTCATTTTTTTGGCTGGAATAATGACGCCAATACTGCTCAATCAATTACGCCACTGAAATTATCTCCAATTAATATCAATACTTTAGTAAGTACCGGCGGACTAAGGTGTAAAAAGCAAAAGCACAACTGTCCCTGATGAAATCGTGCCTGAATATCACCTGGTGCTTAAGCTTTTGTTAACATCACAAGGTACTAAATTAAAAACCCAAAACAGTTTGGGGAATTTTAGGTAGTATAGAAGACTTTTTGTGGCATCACAGTAGCTTTTGATGGTAATTTAAAAAAGAAGCTGTTTTATTTTTAAAAAATTAATTATGTTATTTCGTTGGAACCGAGTTGCCGAATTAATAAAAAAAAATTACAGTTACATGTTTTATTAGTCGAAAACGATGGTACATAGGGGAATTGCAAGTGTGAACTCTTTTGTGGCCCACTGTACATATGATATTTCCTCGAAGGACTCGAGTAATGGAGAAAGGAGGCCAAAGGCAGCATTGGACAAGCAAAAATTAATTAAAATTCCTTTTGTTTTTTTTAATCACGTAATTTAAAATATGCTGTTTAGAAGATTTTTGTGTAAATTTGGATAATACTTTATTCTACAAATGAAAACATATTTTCGTGCGATATATTTACACACAGCTAAATGTTTTGTATTAAAAATTTTAAATTACTTTGAAAAAAATCAATAAAGTTTTAGGCATTTTGTACTGGCAAGCTGATTCTAAAAAGAAAACCACAGACTTAGTTGCAGAATATCCAATTCAATAACACGAAAAAAAAAAAATTCATACGGAACAATTTTAGAAGACTCATTTCATGAAAACGCATCGATTTTTGACTCATTTTTCGAAAAAATTATGCTTAATGAAATGTCATTTTTTAAAAAGAACTGTACCGCGTTGCAAGATTCCACACCCGAAAAATTACTTTTAGTAATATATATCTTACTGTTGAAATGCGAGGTAAACATTATGCGACTACGGTAACGGGTACATACATTTACGATGGAACGTTAGAGGAAACTCTATTATCCACTCATCAGTAATTGAACAGGCTATTTTGTTTGCATTGTGGGGTATTGTCTGGGGGTGATTCATGGCGGGATTATCTAAATGATGAACATTATGTAATTCTTAACACAACTTTTATTAAGGATAACTTAAATTGCCATTTAATACTGCTTTCTTAAGAGTGAATAAGCCAGCTTATTGACCTTATATTCAAGTCCAGATCGCGCAGCATTTATCTTAGTATACATGGGCTTTAACTGTAAACTCTAACCACCTAAAAATAACCCTTTACTTAGGGTTTTACCTTCTTCCTAGGTTGAAGAAATTCCTAATATGTTGTTGAGAAGACTCATGCTTTCTTAATCCTTATTACTGAGCTTTAAGGCAATGAGCGTATCTGAGAAGCTGGCATAGGACGTAACAGCAATTCCAAAAACAATTCGCACTATATAAGTTATCGGCTTTGCCGTTATATCTCACCAAACCTTCTATCCTTTTTCCAAGAGTATATTTTCTCGATCCGTTTCTCTTCTTGGTATTGGGTTGGAAGGGTTTTGCATTAGTGGCCGTCAAAAACTTTTAGGAGTTTCTCTATTGTTGGTAGAGAAAGAAGAACGAAGATAATGCTGTACGCAAAAATTGAAAGCAGTCCCACGGTAAATGCAGCGCAATAACGCTGGTGAAGGAAGGGGTGGGTGGAAACACTCTCCCAGTTGATTTAGTTTCTTTTCGCTTTCATAGGAAAACGGAGAAATGACGTCACATCTCCATGACAGCAAAGCCCGTCTTTCAACCGTCTGCCGCATCTTGACGGAACGAGGAAGGGATGTATTTTCTACTTTAATAACAGGACCGAAAATATTTTTATAAGTCTGTTACACGTTACCTCTAAGATAACTTTGCGTGCAGTTGTGAAAAGTAAGTTTAAATAACCATGAAGTAAGAAAATTTAGAGAGTTTGGAAATAAGATCATGAGGGGTGAAGTTGCCACACCTGGCTGCATACTGGAATCAAAAAACATGGCGCTTGGGGAAGTGGTAAGAGTGGTGAGAATCTTGCAAAGAAGACAACTAGTGTAATACGGCAACTCACTGTATTTTAATTCGTATCAAGACATTCTCATCTTTTTGAGCTGGGAAGTGGTGATACAAGTGATTAAGAACTGCTCAGGTGGTCTACTTAGAAACTGGGCATGGGTAATCTGTAAGCTGGGATTTTCCTGATAGACCGTTTACAATCATGGCAACCGGTTGAGAAGAGGTGCTACGATTGCTTTTTGATGAGGAAGTAATGCATGCGAACTTCGTTCTAAACAAAACAAGAAGGGCACTTTGCGTTAAGAATGTTTTCGAAAAGGGTGTGCGCGGTCTTTTTGGGTGAGTCACTGCCGCCCTGCCCAGATCGGAGAATCGGCGCCTGACGGGGACTGAAAGAATGTTTTTGTATAACAGAACCTTGTGCGCTAATACGAGCTTTAGGGGAGAAATCAAAAAGCGATTTATAGTGTTTTCTCATTCCACAACCGCCTTTGGTGGAGCCGGAACAGTGTTGCTGTTTATTTGGTTTCGAAACCCAAACTGGTACATATTCAGCCCAACCAGGGGACAGGCTGATTAAAAATATTTGTTGCGGGAGGTTTCCGATACCGCTTTATATACCAGCAAAGAAGGAGGCATGCGCTTTTGAATGCATTAACATTTTCCAGTCGTTAAGTAAGGTTTCGAATCTAATGACATAATTTTGAAGCCTTCAATGATAACCCGTTATAAGATCGCTTGTGGTACCCACTGCAAATTGGGTACGGGGAACGTGCGACTATAAAGCAGGTGTATCACACGGCATACAAATGGAACGACTTTAATGCAGGAATCCGAGAATCTAGATTACTATTCCAAAAGTGCAATTGGTTAAAAAGGTATTAAGTAAAACAGCAAAACGTAATTACATTTTTTTCCCTTGGAGGCGACGGGCTGTTTTCTGACCTTTTATTTTATATACCGAACTTACTTTTAAAACGCGTCTAATTTTTTTGTGAGACTCAGACAAAAATAAATACAAAATCGGAAAAGACTAGCTGCTACCACGATAGGTATGTATTTAAAATAATGATATTTTTCTGTTTTAACGACTTTCTTAAATCAGTCTAAAAGATCGATACGTTTTATGAAAATGATTTTCTAAATCGTTCCAATTGCATTTTCTGACACGTTAATCAAATGATATTCACTACACTAATATAAAATTAAACACTTTTCTACTGAGTGAATTCAGGGCTTTAAAATAAAATATAAAAGGTACACGATTTTTCAAAAAATACTTAGTACACAACAGAAATACTTAATAATTTCTTTTAATTATAAAAATAATCTCATGAAACATTTTTTCCTGTACATAGAACAATATTATTTGTAATCTGTACAAAGGATTTAAAAATTGCTTAATAATTGGTTAAAAATGTGTTTTCCACTGCACGTGACAAATATTTTAAGCATTATTTTGTTACATTTTTCGTTTAAAATATATACTTGTAATCGTTGGTTGAAGTCTGAAACATTAGCAAAATAAAGCCAGGAAATTTTTTTTTAACGCTTTAACAAATAACCTGTCACCAAATATCTCTTCCTTTTATTTCAACAGTCTTTTATTTGAGCTGCGCTGCGAACTTTATTGGTTTGACCTTCTTAGGAAGCTGGATTGGCGCTTTTGTACCCGGTTCGATCAAAATCATCATTTGGTTTACCGTTTTTTAATTCTCTAAATTTATTTTCGAATTTAATAACTTCTCGCTGTGAGCGCAATTAGAAGGATAAGACTGTTGTCACGGAGGCTTGTCTTTTTAAACAAAACAATACTTTACAAATTTTATGATTTTTTTCTGAAAGGAAATGAATCAAACTGATGCGAAAATTATATTTGCTCAAGAATATACTTACTTTGATCTTTTACAGTTAATGATTTAAAAAATAAAATGTCGAAAATTTTTATGAATTTCATTTGCGCAATAATTCATTGCTTTTTGTGCCACTATATGGTTGCACGTGTCAAGCTGCTTAAGAATCGGTGAATGGTTACTTACTTGACAGCTCTGCTAGCGAGAGGGCAAGGGGAATTTCCGAGACAATAGGTTATGCATTTAAAAAATTTCGTGTTGCGTGAGGGGAGGGGGGTATAAACCTGTCCGACAATGAAAATAAGCGAAGAAATTTCGAAACAGGGAATTTTAAGTTATGCACTCGGTGAAAGCCCAAGCAACGCAGGGCTAAGCGGAGGAGGGAGAGGGGGTGGAAGTCATTTTGAAAAAGTATTAGAAGTGCTGATTTTGTGAGTGAAAGGGAAAATTTATAGATATAGAGAATGCTCGTGCAACGCCGAGCCATGCAGCTAGTTTTTTTTAACTAATTGGGATATAAATAATCAAAACACGTATTGTCATCCAAACTAAACGTGTATACAAAATTTCAGCTCAATCGGTTGAAGACATCAGCTTCCAAATTGAGTTGCAAGACTCCTTTAAAACATTTTACTTTGCAAGTTAAATAAACGCTTGTAAAAATATAGCATACTTTGTACGTATGCTGAGTGGAAATATTGTAAAATATCTTGTTGTACTAATCAAACGAATTTCAAAAATATTTTACACGAAAAAATAATAATTGGAGGGGCGGGGTATCGATCCACGTACCTCTTGCATGCTGAGCGAGCGCTCTGCCATCTGAGCTACACCCCTTTCGACACCTGCCTTATTGTATAAACATGCTCTTCTTAACATCTGAATAAGATCGTTACAGTGACTAGGTCAATTAAAAGTGTTACAGGAGATACTAGAATCGAGTAAATAGATATCATAGAATGTTTCAAAGTAAATAGAAATACACTTGATAGATCTGCCTTTCTTATTGTTCCCTCTAGAACAGTAAAAACATAACATACTTTGTACGTTTGCTGAGTGGAAATTTTGTAAAATTTCCCGTTGTACAAATCAAAGGAATTTCAAAAATATTTTACACGAAAAAATAATAATTGGAGGCGCGGGGTATCGATCCCCGTACCTTTCGCATGCTAAGCTAGCGCTCTACCATCTGAGCTACGTATCCGGTCGACACCTTTGTTATTGCAAACATGCTCTTCTTGACACCTGAATAAGATCGTTACAGTAACTAGGTCGATATCCGAATATAAATCGTCAAAACATGCATTGTCATCCAAACTAAACGTATATACAAAATTTCAGCACAATCGGTTGAAGACATCAGCTTCAATATTGAGAGAGAGTTGCAAGATTCCACTCGAACAAATTACTTTAATTAATATCTTTTTAACTGATTGCGATATCGGAATATAAATGATCAAAACATGCATTGTCATCCAATATAAACGTGTACACAAAAGTAAAGCTCAATCAGGTGAAGACATCAGCTTCAAAATTGAGTTGCAAGATTTCACCCGAAAATTTTACATTGCAAGTTAAATAAAAGCTTATAAAAAGTAAAGCTCTGTGGAGTGGTAAATTTACAGAGTCGAAAAGCAAGTTGGGAGAGTTGCAGGTCCAGAAATGTATGTACGTAACGCAACAAAATTAACAGCTTTAAAAGAAATACCGCGAGTTGAGGCATTTACAGTCACTCAAAAAAGTATTGGGACACTTGAAATGCACATAACTGTAAAGCCATTTATAAAAATATTTATCACACTAAAACCAAAAAAAGCGAATTAAGAAATATTCTAACATTTGATGTACAGTATATAAGGAAAATTATATTAGTAACATCGAATTATAATTTGTTCTTCAAA
>BMAV01012963.1:0-66391 GCA_019973955.1 Trichonephila inaurata madagascariensis | reverse complement strand
TCGTCCGTGCCAGCCAGCACCGGGCTTCTGATGTGATGCACCAAAACAAATGACCTAAATATCATTTTTAGTTTTATTTATATTCTTTGCATTATTATTTTTTGATTGATATATAACTTCTGTATGCCTGAAAACTGGTTAAACTTCAATTGAAAAATGTGACGAAAAAAATTAAGGAATTCGAGCACACCCTCTTTATAGATAAAAAAAAGCTGTTTAATAGTAGAAAAGGCTATTTTAAAAAGGAAAATAATAACTAAAACAAAAAAGGTGTTATAAATAAAGCAGGATATTTCTGAAGTACTACACTAATGTATAATTTTTTTTTAAAAAAATGTTTCATAATTCTACTACAAATATCTTTTTTTTTAAAAAAATAACAGTTTATTATCTAATTGTTTTGTTAATTAATTTCGAATAAATAATTTGTAATTCAATGATTATTTTTGTGTTAATTACTCTACTTTTAATAATGCACCCTATTTGCTAAATATAAACACTTCTAAACTCTTGATAATATTATTGCATCATTTCATTGAAACAGGTTAGGAATTTGATCTCAAATCACTTACTTTTCTCAGAAAAATTACTCTTAACAGTTCTAATTTTAACATCTTCCGGGAATTGTCAATTCTCTTAGGGATTCGATGAAATCTCTAATATTTACTCATTCCCCTGCGACATAAACACCATGCATCTTTAAACAATTTAAAGGATTTAGAAAGTCACAAGTTAGCACACTACTTATATGTGTCTTGTTTTGCTCTTTTTTTAAATCGAAAATTTAAAATTTAATTACATCGCCTACGTATTGTACAATTTAGATTTCGAAAATGAAAGTATATTTTTATTAGAATGCGCCACATGCACTGTTTCTTTGAGAACACGCATTGGTGGAACTTTAAGCATAGGATTAAATTTAAAGCAAATGTTATACATGTGAATATTTCTTTTTTAATTTTCCATTTAGTATTTTTATTGGATAAAATTTAGGGAAAAAAAATGGTAAATTTACAAAAAAAAATTTTTTTTAAGGAAAAAATTACTTATTTCATATCTTTATATTAAGAGATTCTTAACAGTATCCTTAAGACCCTTACTCAGTATTTATTGACATGTGGCCGAGGATATCCCAACTGATTCTGCTATTGTTTGAAGATTGTTCTTAGGTACCACCCAAAACCCTTTTTAATATTTTCGTGGGTTGATAATTCGGACGTTCAGACCGTTTATCCCTTTATCGACCGACGGTACTTATAAATTACAAGGAATAACCGTTTTTACGAATACTCTGACGATACCTGGCAAAAAAAAATTCTTGAAACCACCTTCCAAGATATATGGCAGCACGGGTTCTATGATAAGTATTTTGGGGGGGAAGGGAATGTTTTAAGCAAAAATTGCTTTTCACTGATGGCGTTTTCAGGGGATAGCGAAGATTGTCATTTTGCGAAAAAATAGTTAATATGTTAAGACTTTTTTTTTTTTGATATGTTAATGAAGACCTTAGAAAATGATTTGACTATTTATTTTAATGGACGGTGTTAATTAATTTTCAAAAATACCCTTTAAATTAAAATTGTCTAACTATAAATTCCCAAAGGAGTATTTTGTTTTATATCCCTTGGTTTTCAATGTAGTGATTCAAAAAAAATATTGCATTAAAAAAAAAACTGCAGTAAGTCATAATGCGGCCGGTAAAAGGTTATCGTCTTCGCCACTTTCTACTCCTTTTCTAAAACGTCGATGACCCCTTTTGTGTGTATCAAAAATTTACGTGCTTTTTTTCGGGGTCTCCGTGTAAAAAACGTAATTTGTTTAAACCCAGTCGGGGAGCCATCGACTGCTGTTTTTTGGGAAAAATTTTTATTTTAGAAGAGAGGAAGAACGCAATAACACAGAAATGCTATCGTATTAGTTACCCAAAAATTTTACGTTCTAAATCTGTATGGGAACTTTTTTAATCCACCCAAAAACCCCATGAATAGATTGGGAAAATACCAAGACTTACTATCAATTTATTTTACTTATGAATTTAAGGTTTATACCCCTTTAAAACTAATTTTTTTTAAAATTTACCAAATTCCTTTTTTGTTTTTTTTTTGGCTATCTCGTTAGTTTATAAAAAAACCCTATTTTTTATTTTCCATTCACTAGAACAAAAAACTACAAGTGTTTTAATAAAAGCAAACGCCGTGTAACTTTACATAAGATATTAAACTTTAAAATTCGTTTTACTCGAAATGTGTTTTTTTTTTCGAAAAACTCAAATGGGGACGGCGATTGCTCAAAAAGTTTTCAAAATAATTTGCTAAAATTTTGTGTGTGTGTGTGTTTTGTATAACAGTAGAAGTGATTTAATCTTCAGATCTATCAATCACTGTTTTATTACAAAATGTACTGTTCTTTATGTGAATATAATCACTGGTTTTTTTAAGCAATTTCATATAACAACTAGGATAAAGGGCTCTAGTTTTTGTAAAAATTAAAATATCTCTTATCGTGAAGGTCATTTCAAAAAGGAATAACAAAGTAATACATCAAAATTGAAAAATTGAGAATTTGTTCATTTACTATTTGTACAGAGCGGGCCCCGTTTATGTAATTTTTTGCCAATTTTTACCTATTTTTTTCCCATTTTAGTAGTTATAATTTATTTTTCTCTTCTTAATTTTAGCTTTATTTTCTTAAAAGTGTACTAAATAAATCTTAAAACCACAAAAAAATCTCCATATCTCCATTTTTAAAAAAAAAATGTCGTCGCAAGTAGTCGGATACCTTAATATTAGTGCACGTAAAGATTGTTAGCAATCCTAACATGGTCAATCGTTTCCTAGCAAAGGTATTTATCACTTCTTTGTTGTTTGGACTGATAATGTCACACTCATGTTAGTATTATGTAACGGTAGAGTGTGAGAAAAGGGAGAAGGGTTTAAAAAAACATGAAAACGTTACTTATTACATGAATTCGAAAGCGCAGTACCTTCACCTTAGCACGTTTATAGCCAAAGTGTAGTGAAGATTGTGATGAGGATATAAATGCACACAGCATAAGTCATCGATGTTTTACAGTCAATGAAATCAAACAATTAAGTATCAAAATCCCAATAGGGTGCTGCTATTGTAACAATAGGCTGTTGTAACAATCTTAACCTCTAGTTCAAAGCTTTTTTATGTCCGGACAAATGGTAGCTGCGAGTTAGAACAACTCATCTCCGTAAATGATAGTCATTATCGAATAATGTACAGATCAGTGTTTCTCAAACTTTCAATATTTGCTACCCAATATTCAATCATAATTTTCCACGTGCCCCCACCCCATACACAAATAATAATGCATTCAGTTCATAATACTATACTTTGACACTATAGCTACAATACGTTTTTAACCTTTTAAGTGCCACCGGTGAATATATATTCTTCGATGCCCTGACGGACCTGATTGTATTTTCTAGGAGTGTATCCATAAAATTATTCCGAATTTTCGGAATAATTTTATGGATAGCAGTACACAGAATTGTAATAAAAGGACATTGACAGTGTTAGCGAAGGATTTACTTATATCAGAGGATTTTCTTATTTATTCATTTCTTCCCCTTCCCCCAACTTGGAAAACGGAGGCATTGGGGAGCGAATCGCGTAACTTTTAATCGACAGTGAAAGGATTATCTATAAACCGTACAAATTATCAATATAAGTGTTAATTTTTGTATATAATTTTATATGTGACATGCCCATTGAGTCATTGGTAATTATTAAATTTTTTCTTAACTTGGTAGTTAAATTAATTCTAAAATACATTATGCTGTAATAATACATTTACAAGAACCGTGAATGTTCATTTTATTCTTTTATTTTGTCAGAGTGTATTTTGTTTACTCACAGTAAATTAATAATTTTTTTAAAAATAATCTTTAATTTTAGGCTTTTCAATAGGCTCACACCCCCCAAGAAAAAGAAAAACACTGGTATAGATAATCAGCGAGGTAGAGAATAGGTGAGATGTGGAAAGTATTGCAAATCTAGTACTGCTTGAATTATAGTCGCTTCTTCCTGAATTTTAGTCTTGAATTATAGTTTCTATTTGAGGGTTTCTCATTTGTGAGTTTCGGTGATTTTTCCTTTCAGATAAATAATCATTATTTCTTTTTAGTTATTGTCTTGTCTGCGTATCGCATATTTAGTGCTAACAATTAACTTAATATAGCGATTGTGAATATCAGTTAGTTATCCTTTCAAAATTAGTTGGATTCTTAACCTGGACTACGTTTGGATCCTCCCGAATTTTAACATTCAGCATGATCTCTACTTCAACCAATATGAGGAGGAGTTACTACGACATAATTAATTATTCCTTCTTAGTAGATTGACATTATTTTATAAGTCTAGCTTTCTTTATCGCAAATAGTTTTAACTTACGATTATATAGCTGCATAATTTCTAAATATACTCCTATGTATGAAAATACACACACACAGTTGTATTTACAATTTAATAAGGATTCAGCAACAAATTGAAATAATTGTACACCTAATACATAACTGAGCACCTGATTGATTTCAAGACATGTCAAAAGTATATTCTAAAGACGGAAAATAACCATGGAAGTTTTGTGTTTTACTCCAATACTCAACTGACAAACATTTCAATGCTTGTAATACAGCGTTTCTCAAACTGTGGGGTGCTCCCCCTTAGGGGGCGTGACAATTCTACGAGGGAATAATAATATATTAATTTACTGAAAGTAAGCAAACAAAATACATTCTGACATAAAAAATACATATTTACACTGAGTATTACACTTATAAATATATCAGTGCTACACAAAATATTTTATAATTAATTTACCAATACTAAGTTAAGAACAAGTTTAATAATTACCAGTGACCCATGGGATTGTCATATATATAATTATATCCAAAAATTAACACTTATCTTAATAATTTGTACGGTGTATAATAAATCCCTTAACTGCCGATTAAAAGTTACGGGGTGAAAAGTAATAGATAAAAGCAATAAAAAAGAGCCTCTGAAATGAGTAAATTCAACGCAAATACTGTCAAGGTCTTTTTATTTAATTCCAAAGCTTTCGGAATAATTTTATGGATAACAGGGCATAGAAAAGATCGTACTTCAAAAAGACTGATATATACGTCTGGTAAAATTAGCGCACTTGAGTGAAACGTTTATATACGCCAGTGGCACTTAAGAGGTTAAAGTCGTATCGTAGTTTTCAAATCAAAATATAGTATTATTGAAATCAGTACATTGTTATTGTATGAAGGGAGCGCGATGAAAATTATGATTGAATATTGGGTCGCGAATATTGAAACTTTGAGAAGCACTGTTGTAATAGGAAAATGTTTATTAATGTAGTATTAATGTAGTAACTGAGAATTTATGTTTTGTGCAAAAAAAGTCTTCAAATAAGTCTACATAAAGTAAGGGGAAAAAATCAGATGGTAATTTTTTAAAATGAACCGTGGATTTTAATCAATCCTTTTTTTTATTTCTATTCTTACGGCATAAGTTACTCAAAAGTTATTTATTGATATATTTTACTTTATATATTACTCGGAAATAAAATCAGAACCTCTTATTGAGACAACTCTAATGTTCCGAAGATCTTTACAAATGTTGAAAAATTGCAGATATGCACTTTTTCATTCACAATAAGAAAGTCTTTTTCTTATGATCAGATCTTTTTCCTCTTTAACTAGAATATTTTTTCTTTGCAATTATTTGATCATTTCTAATAGTTATGGAGTAAGAATTTTTGCAATTTCATCAAATAATATATATCTTGGTTTCTTTTAGATTCGATACATAAAAAATACATCCCTAAAAACGTGAGGTAGTGGATATATAAAGCACATAAAGAACAGAGAGATAAAGTGAAAAGAAGTATACGCTATACTTCAAAAGACATTACATTTTACATTCATAAGCATAATATTAAAATCTTACTCAGATTTTCATACAATAGTTAATAAAACGGAATTTTAAGTTTGTTTTTTATGAATCCCTGACGTATAAAATTATTGCTTTTTAAATAAAAAAAATATGTTAAGGTATCCGCCTAGGTTCAGAACCGGGATTTTGCAAACGATATAAATGGATAATATTTATGATATTTAGTGTCACTTATGTTAGAAAATGTATAGAAAACTGTTTTAAGAATAGTATTACAATGAAAAATTATTTAAGTGCAATATTTTGACAAAAAATGAACATAAAATGACCAATTTTCAAAATATTCTCCATTTTGTGAAAAATGCTTCTATTATAATAATATTTTGCCTGTATATAGCTCAGACCTATGTACAGAGGCTCAACTAGAATTTTTGAAAAAATAACTTAGTAGTGGGTTTATCCGTGTTTTACAACAACAGAGGGGAGAAATTTTAAGAAAAAAACGCCGATAATTATTTCAATGGGTTGTAACTCTGAAAATAATATGAATTTTTCAAAAAAAAAATGGTTCAGACTCTGGGGAAGTCTTTACTTTATATAAGCACACAAAATATTATTATTTTAGAAGCATTTTTTTATAAAAGATTATTCTAAGTTCATTTTTTGCTAAAATATTGTATTTAAATATTTTTTTTTGTCAAAATGTCCTTAAAACAATTTTATACATGTATTCTAATCTAAGAGACTTTAAATATCATGAACATTATCCATTTATGAGCCTTTTTAAAATCACGATTCCGAACGTATTTGGATGCCTTAAGTCTAATAAAATTTTAAATAATTTGGATTTGTGTAACATAAGGACTACAGAAAAGTAAAATGGAGTATTAGGTATTAATCTTCATCTAAAATAGTTCAGCTACAATCTTAGAGAATAAAATGGGAATTTCTGTCTTTCTTAATATCTTGAGTATGTCAATTAAATTTTAAAGTTATGTTCAAATTTTGTATATTTCCAATATTATTACCACATGAATATTTTGATTAAATAAAAATTCTGTTATAACCTCACATTTATTTGTATCGACGGCATTAAATTATGTAAGTCGCGAAAAAAATAAATGTACCCCTAATTTAAAAATCTTGTGCATCAAATACAAATTAAAAGATGTAACATATCGAAATTTGTCAAATACATGTGAATCGTTGTAAATCAGAAGATAATTTCTAATGATTCTTATCTGATGCATATTACTACTTATGATACAAATTGAATGCGTTATTTTCTCTTGAAATAAAACCGATAACTATATTTTCACATTCATTGGGAAAGTTTCACTTTTTTATCATTCCAAATTAATCTAATTTGTTTCAAGGGAATACTGAAACATTCATTTTTTGCCTTAATTAAAATAGCGTATTAGAAACGTATCGAATCGCTAGGAATTGTCTAATAATTCTTGACGATTCAAATGAAATGAACAAATATCTGTCCGTGACATTTTTCTAATTGCATTCTATGCACAAGACTCGATATTACAAACTTAACCGAGCAATCAATTACATATGTTTATAACTTATGCCTGTTTTCACTAATTCAATTAACTATTAATTTTCAGTCATCAAAAATAAGATCACAACTTTTCCGAACTGACTCATGAGCTAATCTTATAAAGATCGGAAGCCAAATTTGATCATTTTTATGACAATTTTTAAATGCTTTGCATTTACATACTTAAGATCTCAAAAGGGTGTTAGAATCGAAGTGAACATTAAGTCTATTTCAAATTTAGAATACTTACGTTTTCCTGCGCTTAAAATTAAGTGACCGTGGTAACCTAGTGGTTATGGTCGCGAACTCTTAGCCTACTTCACAGAAGTGCGATTTCGAAGCCTTGCACCAGGATTTGTGCAGAAGGCCTGATACAAATCTTTCGAGGCTCAATATCCTCCTGTTGGTGTGGTGCTGAATTAGAAGAGTGAAGGTGTCAACTCAGGTTTTCGTTCTCGCCACTTCACTTGAGTTCAAAATTTCGAGATCCGTCGGCAATATCCATTCAGTTGCTTTTGATTGTGATGCATTTTTCCCTAATAGGCTTCATATAAGTATCCAAGCCTTTGCAGACACGGTGCGCCCCTAAATGTGAGAGTCATTTCAGTTTAGGCACCATCTAGTGGCGGATCTCGCTAGTAAATTTGGACTCTTAAAATTTATGATTTAATAAAAACCTATTTCTATGGCAAAATATAAATTAAAGATCGTCTGCTGCTGTTAAAAATGTTTCGTTTATATTTGATATGTCTTCAAACTTACAAAAACGTGCTTATCGAAAATAAAGAACATTTAAGGTATCCGACTACTTGCGACAACTTTTTTTTTTCAAAAAATGAAGATATGGAGATTTTTTGGGGATTTTTAAATTTGTTTAGTATATTTTAAGGAAAAATCCTAAAATTGAAAACAGAAAAAAAATTATTATTATTACAATGGGAAAAAAATTGATGAAAATGTACAAAAAATTACATAAACGAGGCCCGCTCTGTACAAAAATTTTATGAACAAATTCTCCATTTTTCAATTTTGATGTGTCGCTTTTTTACTCTGTTTGAAATGACCTTCAGGATAAGAGTTATTTAAATTTTACAAAAACTAGAGCCCTTTATCTTAGTGATTATATGAAATTGCTTAAAAAAACAGCGTTTATATTCACATAAAGGACTGTAAATTTTGAAATAAAGCAACGATTGATAAATCTGAAGGTCAAAACACTTCTACTGTTATACAAAATATACACAAAAAATTTCAGCAAACTTTTTTCAAAACTTTTTGAGCAATCACCGTCCCGTTTGAGTTTTTCGAAAAAATACATTTCGAAGTAAAACGCATTTTAAATTTTGACATCTTGTGTAAAGTTATGGCAACTGCTTTTACTAAAACACCTGTAGTTTTGGTTCTATTGAATGGAAAATCAAAACCTTGGTCGTTTTATTAAGATAATAAGATGACCTATAAAATAAAATCATAAGAAAAATTTGTCAATTTTTGAAAATAATCATGGTTTTAGGGTAGTCGGATACCTTAACAATTCGCATTTTAAAACACGTGTATATTCTGTTTTTTATTAACAAACTTGAAAGTATTTTTATAGGATTTGGTATTTAATATTTACATTTTAAAAATAATACCCGATGCTGTTGTTTTTTTCACTCACCGTGTTATTCCTTTCATGTATTAACATTTGACATAATTAATGTAGTTACGCAGAGAAGTTAAGTTTAAATTACAGAAACTGTGACATTTATTAATGGAGTAATTACTAAAAGTAAGAGTTTAATCAGCTTGTTAACAGGATTAATACGAATGAGTTTTAGCAATTAAAATTTATAGCACATTCATTAATCTCAATAAGTAAAATAGCTCTGTCATTCAAGAGAAACGATGTACAATGCATTTAAACCGTATAAAGACATAATAAATCTCACAAATAATAGCATTTCCATTTAATGTAAAGCAAAAGATGAAATGTATTCTTTTAGAGTAAGTGATCGAAAATGAAGCAAAATAATAAATTAATAAAGAGCAGAAAATGCTATTATTTAATTATGATAAAGAAACTAATTCTCCAAGTGGAATTGTTTCAAATGATAAGGAATAAATACTTCAAATGAAAAGCGAAATTAATCATTACTAATTACCCTGTAATGGTAGATTGATAAAGGAATTTAAATCATATAATTGTGATTTTCCTATTGTTTCTCATCAAATCTTTTGTTTTCCAATTATCTAAAAATAATTTTAATTTAGAAATATTTTTGTTAGAAATATTCCCATTAACCAAATAATTGAAATTTTCAATTAATGTGCTTAAATAAACTTGGAAGGACATTAAAATGGAATGCATTTTCATTTAAGAAAATTAAAACTTGAATAAAAATATTTTCATTAAACGTTACAAACTTATGAATTTGATATGAAATGAATATTTAGTAAATAATTCTTTTTAATTCAGTTTAACTTCTAGTTGTTAACAGTATGGTGAGTCCACAAATAACGGAAAATATATAATAATGTTAAAAATAGAATACAATAAATAGTTATAAAAAAGTAATTATATTCATATGGTAAAGGAGTGAAAATTTTTTGAATGATTCTTCAAAAATAAATAATTTTATCCTTTTGAGTCCTTGATATAAACCTAATTTTCTTTCAATTTATCTTTCTTTGCACGCTTTCTTTTCTTTGCTTGGTTCCTTTTTAATGTTTTAATAGATGATATGCAATGCATTCATTACAATCAATAGTACTTCATGCGTTTTTGAAGATAAGTTAAGTATAATTTTGTTACATCGAAAATAAAGCATTTAAAAATAATTCTGAGCTATTTTGATTTGAAAATGTTTCAAATTTCTTTTTTTATTTTCTTCAATTCTAATGTTATAAAATAAATGTTTATGTAAACGCAGAAAGTTAATATGTAATTTTTAATTATTCACATCTAGCTTTTATTTTTTATTCACTCATTTTTGAATGAAATATTTAATTATTTATACTATATTAGCCATTATCCATTCGATTCATTGGGTCTCTTATGATATTGTATGACCATATATATATATATTTATATATTGTTACTTAGATCCGGGGTTTGAGGGTTTTAAGCCAATCTGTCACAAAGAACAAGACAGTTCTTTAAGACCAATGAGAATTTATTATCGGAAATCCAATTCTGGAAATACAGGATTCAGCAGCAATATTCGCAGAATAAATCTCAGAAGGTCTTTACACCATCAACAGCACTCAAACACAATTGCCGGTGACTAAAATACACGTACATAACAGCTTACTCACGAGCAATCCCTCTTTCAAAAGCCGAAGCAAAAAAACTATTTGCTTCAACAATCAGAGCAATACTAACTGATCGCTAGTCAAAACCAGACTGACTGACTTTTGATGACCTCTTTCTCTATTTATATCCCTCGCGGATAATTTGAGAAAAACCACTCTTACGTCATAGGTCTTGAAATTAGTGGGTTTCTCTACTAATTTCTAGAAGAATCCCGAGGGTTCTGAACTCACCAGAAATGGCAACTAACATGATAGACAAAGTCGCCAACTTGGTCGCCAAAAATGACGCCAACTTGGCTCTATTACCAAGATTTTGCCAAGTTCCCATTGAATCACCATTATAACGAAAGGATGGCGTTTGCTTGTGAATATTACAACTTTGACGTAAATTAAATCGAATTTAGGGTAAGATAAAGGCATTATACATCTAAATACAAATTATTTACACTATTTGACAAGAAATTAGTAACAATATATTTATATATATACATATATATATATATATTCTAAAGTTATAACTAAGTCATATCATTAAGCATCCGATTCTACTCAAAAATATTTTATAGTCCTTGCCTCTTAATTTATAAGAAACAAAACGTGAATTTCTATCACAGAATATATTTATCTCTAACATCCCCATAGCTTTGGGAATGGAATCGATTTCCTCCAAACAGATTTTTCGCAAACTTATTTTCCAAAACCAAATACATTTGCCAAATTTTAAATATGTTATTCTAAAAGCTGAAAAACAGGAAATTTTATCTTTAAGTTCTTCACCGATTGTAGCCTAACCCTTTCATCGAAAGGTTATTCTCAATAAAAGAAACAAGAGTGACAAATTTTAGGTTTTTACATGCGATAGGTCAAAAATGAGAATTTTCATCTATAATCCCCCTCTTCGCCGTGTTGATCTTCTGTTGATTTCCCCAAAGTTTATTTGTAAATGGTCCCAGATCAAAAATTGTCACCAAATGCAGTAATCATTTTCTAAACATAAACGGAAACGTTTTTCCTTTATTGGGTGCATATCACGGCATTTGGCGACTTTGCTTTTACATATATTCTTCTCTAAACACTAAAGCGTATTAAAAAAATCATTTCAAATAGATTTGAATTTTTTTCGTGGAAATAGGCTTTTTGATACTTAAAAACATCAGCAAAGCTAATAGCAAACTTTTTTAACCGATGCAATTAATGATGTGGATTTGTATAAATCCCAAACAAATATACAAAAACACACGGAAATTAATTTATAAGATCATCGAGTACAACTATGGGTAAGGGAAGGAATATATGATGTTTTATGAAATTAATAAACTGCCTTTCTTCAACATGTTACATTCTCCAACTAAATGTACAAGCATGCAAGAATAATATATACTAATACATCACCATACCATATAAAGAATTAACTTTGTCATAGGAAGCATATTTGCTACGTATTGACTTCAAATAAATGTCCTTTAGAAACAACTCAATTACTTCAATTACTATTCATTACTTTGCTATTAGACATATTTCTCACATTCTGTTGAAAAAAACTCCTTTCAATAATTCGTATAAAAAAGTTTCAACGTATTAATTTTATCCCAGAATGTTTTAAGAAAAACGGTAGGAGTAAATCACAAATAAAAGTGTCCATGAATTTGTGTTATACAGGCTTTATCTTCAACAAATAAACGATACAAAAGAGCCTGAAAGGAAATAAAGAAAGCTTGGAAAAAAAGTTGTTCCATTAATAAAGCCCCTATCAGTGAACTAACCCCTACTTGAAAAGAGAACATATTCGCTCATTATCCACTTTTCTATAGATGGTATGGAAGAACGGACGAAAAAATATCAAACCTTAGGAAGACAAACATTCTTTTTTGATTGAGTTTGATTTTGCGATAAATATATGTTTTGTTCTCAAACTTCTAAGTGCTATTTACTCCTCCCCTCTCTTTAGAAAAGTATCGCCACCTCGAGTAAAAACAAAATATATCCTTCATAAATACCTGCGTGTCTTTGTTTTACCTTATAATTTTTAATCCAACAAAATTGACAGCAAGCTTTTATTTTTTTAGACAGTTTTCAGTTACATAGCCTATTACAGGATACATTAGATAGCATAAAAAAAGTTCTATTATAAATTAATTATTTGATTTTTCAGAACTGCTCAGAAGCGAACTGAAAGCAATTCATTATTTTGGTTGAACAAAATGATTATTTGGTTGATTGTAATAGGCTGACACTTTGAAACTACTTTTGCTGATTTTCTCTCACTAGAAATTCTTGTACCTATTTTCAGTACATCAGACATATTATCAAAGTATTATTGTTTAAATATATAAATGATGGTAATCGAAAAATTGTGCAGAATAACAAAGATTTATACTTCGCCTTTTTTTATTACTCAGTTTAAGCAAACGATGTTTTTTGTCATAGATTTCCCATTTCTACAAACTCTGATTATAAACGTAATGATTAAAATTTATTTATGATACCATTTACAAAGATGAGAATTTAGTGTAAATAAGCATTTGTAATTTAATGATATTTATAAATAAGCAAAGCTGTAATTTACTATTAAATCCACATAACAATTAAAATTTGAAGTTTTATAACTCAAAAAATTGGGCACAATTACGGATCATTTTTGTTTATTCTCTTGAAAGTTTTAACAATGTTTATTCATAAAATATTCATCTTTTATATAGTTGTATTTGGTTACTTTAAAGATGAAAAATGTGCAAGGAAACACGAGGGAATACTGAGAATTAGCCAAACATATTTATTCTTCATTTTCATGCTTCTGTAATTAAAAAAATGCGCAACAGTAATGAACCAAAGGAATTTAATTAATATAAAATTCTACAGATAGAATACTACAAAAAAGGAATGTTTAAATAATATTTTAAGAACTCGCGCTTATAGTTTCATATAAAAAGAATCTTTCAACACGAGAATGCAAAACGTTTTGCATTTAAACTAAACATTTTAATTATTTAGAAGACAAAGAGTTAAACAGAAGAGTCTCTCCTTCTGTTATACCATAAGTAACAAAATAATTCACCGTACCTTTTTTAAAAATAAAATTATAAAGGTCCTTAATTTTTCGATTCCAAAGAAAAAATAGAAAAAAATAAAGCGAATGCTCTATTTTAATGATATATAAAATATATCTTTGTTAGTTAAAATAATTTTTTTTCTTGTTCTTTTTAATTATTCCTATCAAAATTGGAGGAAAAATTTGATTTGATTACAATAAAGGCATACACAGAATTTCTTTTCAGGAAATAAATATATTATTGAAAAAAATTTTCATATAAGTATATTTTAAAGTAACGAACATATATACAAATTATGCTAAAATTCGAAAGTCGTTTATGTGCAGATTACCTAGCTAATGTGTGGATTAACTGATTTTCTCCGTTACAGTGGAAATTCAAAATTTTTCCGATTTTAATTAGGTAAACTTCTCATTATCAGTTTCCATATCGTTATAGTTGAAAAGTTTGTTCCTCTCATTACTTTACTCTTAGGAATTTTGATTGAACATTGACTCACACATCCAAGAATAATTTATCCTATTATTTGAAACAATTTGGCAGAGAAAGTAAACGCACTCGATAAAAGTCTCCTTGAATTATTTCATAACAAATTTAATTATGCTATCAGTATCTTCTGGGAACAAATTAAATATTAAAAGTTTGAATATTTCAAAGTACAGCTGCACATACTGTTATTGTAATCGCAATCATGATAGAAGAAATAATGGCTCACTAAATTGCGTGGACAGCTAAGAGAACCTATGTCATTGCTAAATAAATAACATTATGGGGTCTCGGGGGTGTTAATTTTTTCTCGAGGTGTGAAAATTTAAACAATTTTCAAAAGGGGGTATAATTTTTTTAAACTTAAACTAAACAACTCGAATCTATTACACATTATTTATAAGGGATTGTAGCTTTAAAAAAGTACAAAATGTTTGACATATTTCTAAAAATTATTTATAAGCATATGAAAATTTAATGATAAATATTAAGTAATTTTTGCGTTGCGCACGCAACTTTACAGAATTATAAAATTTATCATACTCTTTAAGCCGTACATCATTTAAGAATAATACATCTTTTTTATTTCAAAATATTTGAAAAAAATTGAAATTTTTTTTAAAAAAAATTGAAAATGTAAATTTTTATTTTTTAAAAAATATAATTTAATATTATATTAATATGATATTACTACAGTCTAATAAGGATACATTTAACTTTATAAATCAATTTATAGCTAGTAATTAAAGCTACTATTTTAGAAAATAGCACGCGCAACGTAACACTTACGTAACACTAAAAGTTTCTTATTTTCATATGCTTATAATTTTTAAAATTATGATCATATTTTAAACATTTTAAACTTTTCTAAAGCCCCATTCCTGTATGAATAATGCGTCAGAGATTCGAATGATTTAATTTAAATTTAAATGAATTATACCTGTTTGAAAACTGTTTGTATTTTCAGTCGTTTAGAGAAATTTGACACCCCTGAGACCCCTTGTCATCTTCCTTAATTTCAATAATATTTTAAACCATTTGTGATTATTTGTATTGAAGTTTTTCAATTGATTGAGGATGGATTCAACCAAATTGGTAATGTGTTGATTACTCGATTGCATTAACTTGATTCTGTATATATTAAAAATAAATAAACAACATTTAATTTAAACGTACATGGACTTTACCAATTTTAACGAGTTCCTAATGCGTAATGCGCAGATTATATAGCTAATTCACTGATTACTTATATAATTTGAGAAATGAAATAATTTTGTGCACTTTAACGGATAACCCTATTTAATAGGCAAATTAACTAATTTCTGCACTTAGAGGTCACATGTTCGCTCTTTGTCTCTAAGAGTCAAAGAACTCTTCGGTAGGTTGAAGTCACCAAACTTCAGCTTACCGAAGTTATAGGACTTTGCCTTAAAAATATCGCCTCTTTTTTATATTTAATATACGCAGTCATCTCACACAAACCTAGGAGTCTCCCTTTTTACAAAGAAAAAACCTCATTGGCCCTCTCTTTCCATACAATCTCTGCAGTTGCCAAACCGTAATTACCTTCCTCTTTTCACAAAACTCGTCCTGTGAATAGAAGTTTCTGCACAATCCTCGGATATGCAAAAAGGTATCACTGAACTATTAAAGGTACGCGCCGTCGCCTCATCGGGTCCCCAACTTAGTCAATGTATATAGAAATAGAAGCGTAAAATATATGCTTCTAATTTCATAGATACAGAATTTAATTTTATGGTGAATTAATATAATATTTTCTTTAATTTTTCATAACTTTCTGACCAAGCACAACTGGTTCCTTTCTGTTTGTTGCATCGTAGTTATGTCGCCGTTTCAGCAGAAATAAGTATCTAAAAGGAAAGCTTACTACTCTGCGAAAGCCATAATCTGACATGATGAATTGATGCTAAGCCTTAGAGTATTACATATTTGCTGCATCATTTCTTGCGTTTCAATGGCAACGATATAGTCATAAAAGTTTTCTGGTGGATTTTCTACTCTCTCCCCTTTTTTTTCACACTTCATATTTCCACAATTTTGAATACTCAGAATACAATAACAATAATCCTTAAAGGAAGTAAAATATAATGTTTAACACTCAGATGAGCTTAGAAATAATTTTATTTGCCCCTGAAATTAATTGAACCTCCTTTAATGCATTTCTGTTCTGTGCAATTTTAAACATTCATTACAAACTTTCCTTTTCAATGAACATTCCGTGATGGAATATTCAAAAACTCACATTAAGATGGATTAAAACCTATCTATGCTGATATTCTCTGGTATATAGATGAAGGGGGAAATATAATAATAAGTAATTTTTAAGTTATGTCTTAAAAGGAATGAATTTATGTTTAAGTTTTAAAATTTTTATTAAAGAAAAACAAACACATATTTTAATATTTTTAAAGATAGAAGATGATACTCTAATGAATATTTACAAGAAACAAACATCAGGTACATAGTTAATTTTAATTTAATTAACCCGGAATTAAATTACACGATAAAGTGAGAGAAAGATTAAAGCTTGAATCTCACTGATTCGACGTTGCGGGAACAGAGAGAGAGCTAAAGTTATGAAATGTACGTTGTGCTATTTACGACTGATTTCTAAATAATCATCGATTTTGGTTATTTAAATTGCAAATAATTAATATTATTTTAAATTTAAAATCAACAATTAAAATGAAGTCTTTATTCCCTAAATTTTTGAAAATTCAACACTTTTGTGGCAATATTAAATTTAGAAATAATTTTTTTGAATACATTCCCCCTATTATTCATACTATAGAACATCTTTTAAGCATACGTAGGTACTGCAAAGTGTGTTTTCAACTATCTGAAACTGAAAATTTATATCCATCTACATATAAAGGAGAAATGCGACTCACTCATCATGATATTCCCTGAACTATCAGAACGCCCGCTTTTAAATTTGTCAGGCATGTTTCTTTTGTTGAGTAGAGATCCACAACGAACGGATTTTGGGGAAAAATGAGTCACACAGAGAGGAACGAGGGTTATAGGTAAAAAATCCCGTTTTCAAACTATTATATATACACATATATATTTAATTTAAAAGCATGGAAAAAGAATTAAAATTGCTTAAACTAATATGATTTTCACTTAACCTATAATTTTTTTTCTATGCAGTTTTTATCACAGGTATAATTTCGAGGAAAACATTTTCCCCTTAAGAGCATAACTCAGTTAAGCTGCAGATTAACTAGGAAATTTGCTCATTAACTTGAGTGGTGCGTTAGACTGAGGAAGATTGTTTAATTTATCAAACTAACTCAACAATCTGCGAATTACCGACTAGACACTCGCTATTCTGCACTAACCTATCAGTCAATCGTTAATCTGCAAATTACCTACTAGGCACTCGTTAAAATGAAAATAGCATCTTTGGTGCAACAACAAAAACGTTTCTGCATGCTTAAATTAAAAGCGGTTTATTCATTTTTTGATATCTAAAGAATCAAGTTAATGCAATCGAACCATCAACACATTAAGTGATACAATCAATAATCAATCAGTTAAGAAACTACAATACAAAGAATCAAACGGTTTAAAACAGGGGTTGGCAACCTGTGGCACGCGGTACAATTCTAAGTGGCACTACTTTACAAATGTGTCAAAATTTGAGTGGATGGAGATTGATAAATTTGTAATGAAGCTAGTTTAACAAACATCTTCAGAATTATGGACATTTTCGTAATTAAGAAAAAATCTGAACGATAAATTTATAGATATTTTGTAAATTATGGAATGTTACCTTTGGAGAGATATACTTGTTCGAAGAGAGAAAACTGCATGTACTCTACTTTCAGCATTTGGTTCTCAATATCTATGGGAACAATTCTTTCCTCATATGAAAAATATTTCTAGTCCGCAAAAAAATTGTTCAACAACTGAACGTCCAGGATTGTTCAAATTGAAATTTACAAATTTTACCCCTGATTTTGAGATATGGAAGTAGAGCGGCGTAACTACTAGTTTTGCAATAAAACTTTTATTTAACTATAATGAAGGTAAATACTTGTATTCCAAATACTTATATTCCATTATACTTATTTTAATAAATATGTTTAAAAATACATAAAATATATGCAATTTTAAATTTTTTATTTTTGTTTAAGAAATAGTTATACTTTACATCGTTCATTTTTATGTTAAGAAGAATATCTTTAAATAATGCAAAGCTAATATACTATAAAATTGTAAGCCTACGTACACTATTGACTTCTATTCTTTAAATCTACATGCATTATCGCGGGAACCGATTTTTTTCAGAAATGTCCTTACTGTGGGGCATGCTGAATCCTATTGATAGATTGGTTTGGCACACCACAGTTCCGACCACGTTGCTGACTCCGGGCTTAAAATATTATTACCTTTAAGAAGAAAATGAATTTACGAAACATATAGCAAATTTATACCTAGACTTATTACAGCAATCTAAAGAATGGTGAGAATATGAATTTAACTTAAAATTTAATTTGTTTCCAGAAGATTCTGTTTTAAGTAACTAAATTTAGTATAAATTATTTCAAGGATTTTTTTTCTTCACAAATACATTTATTGTCTGTAACACTCTGTTTCTAAAGGTTTTGGACAAATTATTCAGGGATGAGTCAGAGTTCAATCAAAATTCCCAACATAAAAGATATACGAGAGAAAAAAAACTTTAGATTTTTAACCCTTTATCTACCGCATTATGATTTAATGCAGTTTTTTCATGCAATACATTTTTGAATCAATACATTGAAAATTAAGGGATATACATAAACAAAATCCTCAACTTTGGGAAATTTAATCCGTTAGAGCTAATTAGTTAATTCAAAATATTCAACTGCGAAATTAATTATATACACTATTCACTTAAAATGAAGAGTCAAATTGTTTTCTAATGTCTTCATTAACATTCAAAAAGAAAGAAAGAAAATACTTATCTTTTGACATTAATTTTTTCCGGAACAAAAAGTGAAAATCTTCACAATGCGCTGAAAACGCCGTCAGCAGAAAACGCAATTTCTGGTGTAAAACTATTCGCCTTCCCCGGTAAAATACTCGTCATAGAACCCGTGCTGCGATATATTTTGAAAGAGTAGATTTCAAAGAATATTTCTGCTAAGTATCGTCAGAGTATTCATAAAAATGGTTATTCTATGTAATTTTAAAGTGAGTGATACTTATAAGTACCGTCGGTAGATAAAGGGTTAAGGGTACCAGGACCTGCTCGAAAGAGTACAATGCCGCATATTAGACTCTTTGTTTATGGGGCATATATCTTTAAAAATTTCAAATAGAGCTTAGATTTTTTGTTATCATAATAAAGATATTTTAATAGTTCTGCAGAAATACAAAAATAATTTTTTAATTGAAAAAAATCTTTATTCTGTTTAATTTAAGTTGTGCATAATTTTTGAGATCTCTTCATACATGCTTATGTTTAGGGACAATTTTTTTTTTAAAAAAAATTCTCTTAAATATGTGAAATATTTTTTGCACATATATAAAACGATACAAAAAATACTGTGAATCTATTTTTTTAGTAAAATATTAAGATAGTTTCTTTAAAAAAAATTATAAACTTTGTAGTTTTGAAAATTTTTATTTTCCCCCCTTTTTCATACATAAAGATATTTTTTAAAAAACCATGTTCTACTTCGACTAATAAAAAATAGGTTACCTATTTGCACAGGTATCCTGTATATACGTATAAACAATTTGGAACCATATAGCGCAATAGTCTTTTTTTTAAAGTGTACTTAAAAGCAAAAAAAAAATATGCTTTGGAGAAAAAGTGAAAAAAACTCAACATTTGTAAATGTTTGTTTAAATTTTTAGTCAATAACTTTTTCATATTTTAATGTTATTTTATCAACGAACATATAAGTGTTATACATTTTCAGATTCAGAAAAATATGCATTATTTTTTATACCAAAATTGAAAATTCGATTTTTTGATGTCCTGGTTCCCTTAACGATACGTAAACGTTACTGTGAACGTTACCAAGTCAAAATGCGTAAGACTCTAGGTCTCATTTTTTAACGGAGCATATAACTTAATCTGTACATTAACGGCTTTCGACTTGTAATGATAATAGAAAAAAAATATTAAAATAAGATTAAAACACTTTTAATACATATTCCTCTCAATATCTATACATTGGGCTATTGTTTCAAATTTCTACCTAAGCTTGCCCATACCTAAAGAGCGTATTTTGATACAAAACTAATGTCTTAATAAATCAATTTCCCATGATGCTTTCATGAAAGAAAAGTAATTAATAATAGATTACTAAAAGCTCCTTTCAGAGCCTAACAAAATACATGTTTCCTATCCCGCTAATAAATGATACAAGAGTTAAAAGGAAGGAAAAAACCTAACATAAATAAACCCAAACCAAAGCTCTATGACCATGATGTATGAAGTCATCAATGAAATAAGCCTTCCTGGAATAGAAAACACGCTAAGCTATTGTATCATCTCAAAGAATAAATGACGAAAAAATATCGAGTTGTAAGAATACAGACGCCAAGTTTGTTTCAAAATTAATCATGCATTATTGATTTTTGATTAGCTTTTTTGAAACTATTTGCTGCTAGTATAAGATAATTTTCCCCTCTAAATAAAGAAGACACAATATGTTTGGTCTCTATTATATATATATAATACATTTAAAAATATTCCAGTCCTCCAAAAAATAATTTAAATTAATGTTAGAAAATAAGAAACTATTTTAATTTATTTGGAACTATTAAAAAGTATTTCTTTCTTAATGCATTTAAAATTATTTGATTATTCTATTTTTATGCCATAGATACACGAAACATTACATGCTTTAAATGAAGAAAAATAAATGCTGATGATATACATTTTATTTTACAAAATCTACAATTTAATTTTAATCTACCATCAAGCATTGCGTGGATTTTTCGTATAAATCAAATTCTAGCGATCTACCTATAGAGTAAGGAATATTTATTTCAAAAATAGATTTGAAAACATTGAAACTGATTTAATCTCTACTAAAATAAGTCTTTTCTATTCTTTTTTCAATTAATAGAATGCTGAACAAATTTTCCGATGAACATTTTAATTTCTAATTGCTTCCAAATAATAAGGAAGAATTTGTATTCAATTATTCAAATCAGTATTTCCCTACAATTAGTGGCTGTAGAAATATTATCCACAGTCCTAAGTATCAAAAATTGTTCCATAAGTTAATATGAAGTAAACAAATGAATTTGAAAATTTGAAAATGTTTTTAGGTTAACTTGAATTTCTTATCTACAACGGGTTTTATCGAAACATACCATTTGGGGGTATGGTGAATGTAACTAAAAATCATTGGCAAGTATTTATTGACCCCCTTAACTGCCGGGTAAAAGATACGCGATTCTCTCCTCTGTCCCACCGCTTTTCGCACAGGCACGCGTTTACAATGGTTTTGGAGAGGAGGAAGGGACAAATAAGCAAATTTTCTCTGTAAGAGGTCAATTTTTTGCAAACGCTGACAATTTAATTTTATTGTGTACCAAAACCATTGGACACTAGTTTTCAACAGAACAGCACAAAGCAAATAATCACACTTTGGAAGGACGAATATATCCGTCCACGACACTTAACACACTGATTGAGCGAGGTGGATATAAACGCCGGATGCAGTTAAAAGTGAGACTCGCACCTCTCTCGCGGGCACCTAGATGTGTGTGTGTGGGGAGAGAGAAGAAACACTGGACATGATTCAACTAATCTATTTGTTTCCACACTAAGAACAGACACAATATTTCTACTAATAATATCAAGAGAATATCTCAATGAAAACCAAAAAGGTGGAACAACGACAATAAAACGTGAGCGTTTAGGCGACTAACAATCTTGATCCTTATATTAATTAAGGATCTAACCTATCATCCGATTTAATCTAATTTTAGTGAACAATCGTCACACTTTACAGTTTCCTCCTAATAATAATCAAAACACTATAAATCTAATATTATACCTTCAGTAGCCATCCCGCCTGGCTCGAATATATCTTCTGCTTCTATCTTTCTAGCTAGAAACCCTCGCCCATTTATAGTAAGTTAATTTACATATCCCGATTCTCTTCTTCCGAAGAATTGGTTGTGAATAACGTGAATTAATAGCCCAAAGATTTCCCAAGAGGATTAATAGAAAATCGCGAATAGATCCGTCACAAAAGGTTAAGGAAATTAAATATCGTCTGCAAGGTAATTTCTTCTGTGTATATTTTGCGAGGATAACTCAACATTTACTTCACAAAAAATGATACTTTATATAGCTTACTAAACCCGTAAAATTATTTTTTGTTAAAGTGGCTTTAGTGAAAGTGGGAGTGTTTTATTTATTTCACATCATTACTTCATAACACTTGGGAAAACTCCGAAACAAATATGCTAACATAAATGTTAATGTTTGTATATTTTTTTAATACATGCAAATAAACAACGTGCATATAGGGTTCTAAAACTTTGCAGATACGTTAGCTTATGTTTCACAAACAGTACTAACCGTATTTCGGATAAAACTCCCTTCAAATTTATTTTTAGTCGCGCTTTTTTTCCTCCTGTTTATGCTACTGTATGTGCGAAGGTGTTAAATAATGTGATATGTAGCTAATAGTGGGAAACCGTTCCCTTTAATGTTTAGAAAACGATTATCGCATTTGGCAACGTTTAAGAACATATTTTGATGAAATGGACTCCCAAGGAGAGTTTGGAGAAAGGGATTTATGAAGGCAAAAGGAAAATAAATAACTCCCGTTTTTGAACTATTAGCCTTTAATATTTGATAATTGGAAAGCATGTTTCTTTTGTTGAGTAAGGATCTATTTTTAACGGGTTTGGGGGAAATTGATTTCCAAGGTGGGTCGCTGGACTATTTGAGAAAAATTCCCGTTTTTAAATGACTACAGACTTGAAATTTGGCCAGCGTGTTGTTGTTAGTGTCGTGAGTTCAATACTGGTGTATATAGAAATACCGAGATAGTTGAATAGAAACACAATACAAAGACAGAAGAATATAGACTTTTTGTTACAAACGATGATCCCAGAATAGAACAGAAGAGGCGCATTACTTTTGATTCGAGACAGGAATGCATTTCAGATGAAAGTCCGACCTTGTTCCGAAGATATATCCATTCCTTATTTGGGATTAGAACCCGAGCCCACTCGATTACAAGCCGAGGGTCATAATCACCATATTAGCTGGGGTAGTGGCCAGCGTGTTTCTTTTATTAAGTAGAAATCTACAAAAATCAAATTTAACGCAAATCGACTTCCAAAAAGTTGTCAGGGACTTATAGATTAAAATTTTTATTTTCAACCGTTAGACTACCTGACTTGAACCTTGGGAAGCGTGTTTCTTTTGTTGAATACAGATCCGCTAAGAACCGGTTTTGTGGAAATCGACTTCCAAGGATTGGGGTTACAGTGCCGTAAAAGACAAATATATTCCATTTTTCTTCATTCAAGTTCTTTTATTTTTCAATCAAAAAAGGGGAAGGCTATAAAAATATTTTCAGATACAATCGAAATCCATAGATATCATATCTAAAAAAAATATGAATAGAGCCATACATTATCTGGATATACTCAATAAAGTTAATGGGTAACGGCTGCTATCATTATAAAAATATTTTTCATGGCATTCTCCCTGTATATCTTAGCAATATAAAATACTTTTTGTAAACTATTGATCATTTATGAAAAGGTTATCAACAAATTAAGAAAATGCTTTAAATATGTTTCATATTTAAAATGGAATCAATTTTCAATTTGTATCAATCAATTGTTCTTATTTTTATTTCCAGAACAAAACTAAGGTTGAATCTTGAATTATTTTTGTATTGCTGTATCTATAACTATTCTAAGATTAATACATAATATTACACTAAGAAATGTGACTAAAACATTTTAATATTTTAGTCAAATCGAAACAAAGTAGTATTCAAAGATTTCGTGACACCGTTCCACGAGCTCTGAACACGAAAGTCTTTTTGTTTATTATATTTGTTACGTGTTTCCTTTCACGTACAAAATGTATGTAAGTAAAAGAACGAAAATGGTATTATCCGGTAATTTATAAGGTTTTCAGTCATTTACATTGACAGAAAGAGAAATGACAACTCTCACGAAAGCTTATAAATTTTTCTTCTGTGGTGACATGTTTCAAAAATTCGCAGACAATCCGACAATGATGCTGTAGAAAAGTTATTTCATGGTTGTAGGTTTTCAAGCTGTAGTTTGATATATAGAAATTTAGTATCGCCATCATTACATGAAAATAAGATATTAAATATGTATTGGAAGAACCAAAAGTCTTGCCCTGATAGTAAAACTTTATTCCAAAATAAACATTTAATATCATAAAGTAACTTTTGTATAATTGAATAGATCAGTGTTAGCAGATTTATTTTGCAATATACATCGCAAATGTTCCTTCAAGAATGACCTGGTCTATCATTTGTAAGGAAGATATCATTTTTTGCCGAAATGGCGTTGATTCAAGAGAGAGTCCGTAGTGTGCTTTGCTTTTACGAAATAAAATCGCCCATAAATGTTTAGTGTAAATTTCTGCGTTGTCATGGAAGCAAACAGTAAAGCAAGGTATAAAATGTCGTAAACAAATATGGTAAAAATTCTTTATAAAATACTTAGGTTGCATGTTTTTAAAGTGCCACTTGGCGGTTGTAAGGCATTCGCCCGTGGGTGATGCCCTACTCCTACGTTTTCCTCGTGACCTATAGGTTTGGGAGTGAATGAAGAACCAGGCGCTGCCATAATCTTAATATCTCTTTATTAAGATTTAACTTAAACACAATACAATGATAACATTTATATTTTAACTTAGCGGATCTGAGGTGAAGTAACACAACACGTATTACCAAATAAGCTCGACCCTGATCACTAAATCTAACTTTACCGCCTACTCCTAACCTCAGTTTGAGCACAAGTCCTATAGTTTGAGCACAAGTCCTATAGTTTGAGCACAATAAATATTTATAAAAGGGGTAAGACTTTTGGTTCAGCCTATACAACGAGAAAAAACGGCAGTTAATTTTAATTTAGTTATGAACATACATATTTCTAGTACACGATTTACTATTGGATATTCAGGTTTGTTTCATAAAAGGCATGGTGATCATTATATAGAATTTCTTATCAACTATATCTCAAAATTTATTTGAATCTCCTCATTGATTTCAGAAGGTACAATCAAACAAATCTAAGAGGTAATATGATGCAATATATTTCGAAAAATTTATTGCGTTTTTCAAAAATCATTCTCTTTGAGATTGGAGTACAATTAAGAATAGCAAGTTTTCTTTATCGAATGATAATACAATAATTTTAATGCACATTCGGTGTTATTTTTTCATGTGAATTTTAAAACTTGTCTTGTTTACCTATTGGGAATTTTATGGGGGTATATATGTATTTAATTTTATCAAAAGTGACAATAAATGTAACAGGTGTAGCTTATTATAATTAATATTAAAAATATTGCAATATAAAACTGATTAATTCATTTTCAACGACCGTTAATTTTAAAAATTAAATTTAACTACAAAATAGTAACAAAAATATCTAAATTTACCTAGGTTATTTTCCACAATACAATGTTAAAAATTGATTTTTAATATTTTCTTTAAAATTCTAATGAGTTATTCATTGCTATTTTTCAATTCCTACTATTAGCTCACACTGTCTACATATTTATTTATCTTGGTGGAATTTTCAATCGTTAATAAAATACATTTTAAGGCGCTCCATTGAGCTGTAATTTTATGTACAGAATTATTTTGGAGGACAATACAATAATTTAATTATGATTAATAAAAATTAATTGATTAAAACTAGTTATTTAAAGAATTACAAAAACAGCCACGTTCGCATCATTTTGGGTGACTTAGCGACCCTTTTGGCGACTTGTGTCAAAAGGTTTTTTTCCCCCCTCACGTTTAAAAGCATTCATTTGAACTGAAATTTTATAGACAGGATTGTTTGGGATGACAATACGATACTTAAATTATACTTAATAAAAATGAATTACCACTTAATGTTATGATTCTGTCCTATGTATATATATATTTATATTAATTGTAACTATTAAATAAAAAGTAGCTAAAATAAAATTTTTCTTTGTTGGTCTAAGTATGAATTGACTTCATTTTTTTTATGTTACTTGTTTTTTCAATGATATACACAACGAGAGATTTATTTAATCGGATATGACTGTTAATGATCATTTGAAACATCCAAGTTTAATCTCAAAGCTCGACATATAGGTTCCTCATGCTCTTACGAAAAGAATTTTGCACCACCACGTTGACGTCTGTGTGATTTGCTTCTCAAACGTGAAGAAAATAATTTATTTTTGATACGCATCATTGGTAGGGATGAGTAATGTGTTGTCTACCACAATATAAAAAGTAAGAGGCCATTGAGTAAAAGAGGATATTCATCAAAAATGACTTCATTCAGACATTTAAAAATAATTGAAACATATAAAACTCTGCAGTTAAACAATAATTCATGCAGGGCGTGTTGTGCCCTTATGCTTCAAGCAAATCCAAAAGTATAAGGGTTCCAAAAAGGAAAAGTAAACATTTTGAATAAAGGGGAATGCCTTTATTGGAAATTCTGCAGAGAGATTGTGGTATATTCTCGAGGAAGTCATGCGTAGCTTCCCTAAGCTCATCACGACCGAATGAAAACGTAATGCTCTCTTAACTGGAAACAATTACGGAAGGTTTCAAGGAGACAAATCTGGACTGCACGGCTGGTGTTGCAACTCTTTTCAACATACCTATTTTTAGGTTATCTGGGTTTTACGGGAGGCGTTTGAACCGGCATTCACGAAAACGTTTGCACCAATTGTTCACTTTAGTAGCGCTCGCCATAGAATGTTCCAATTATCATTGCTAGATGCTCGAATCCAGCTCCCCTTCCTCAATATCTTTTGGACGCACAGAAAATGATTTTACTTTTGATAAAAATTTCCCTCTTCCCGAACAAGTTCTTTTTTGAAATTTTAGCGGTTTACCCCCCTATTTTCCCTTTTATATCCATGTTCGGTGGTTTTGCTATAGCTGCAATCATTCTGAAAAAATTGGCTTCCCATTTTTCATTTGGGCAACCCTTACATATAAAAACATTTCTCAATTTTTTTTTATTTCCTAAAAATAAAACATTAAAGTTATTTTTTCCGAAAAAGTATTTGATCAATTGAATTTTTGTCAATAAAAATATAATTAAAATAGAACTGATTGATTTTTTTTTTTATATTTAATTATTTATTTTTGAAATCACTATTGAGAAAATTAATGTTAAGTAAAATAGGGAAAGTATTTGTTGTTTTTTAAGAAAAAAAATTTAGGTGAGGGAAGTTTTTTTTTTATAATTGCAAAAAAAATTTAAGATGCCGATTGTTTTGGGAAAAAATTTAAAGAAAAAAAGAGATAAAAAATACAATTGTTCTTTACAAAAATACATTAAATATTTGTTAATAAATAAAGGTAGAATAAGGAATATTTTCAATTTTAGTCAAATTATAAATAAGCTTTCTTTGTTTTACAATTTTTTTTTCAAAAATCGTAGAATTCAGTTCTTACGACAAATAAAAAAAATAAAATTTATTTAATAACTTAAAAAAACTTTCCGTTTTTTTTTTGTGTGTATGTGTATCAATATTCTACCAATTCACAAAAGAAGATAATTAACTACTTTATATTTTATTGATTTCTTAAATTATTAAAAAAATGAAGGGATTTTTTTTCTGTAATTTGCAATTTTTGTTACATTTATAAACAATATCATAGAGTTAAATTCGAAAAAACTGAGTTAACTATCTATTTCTTATAACCTGATTAATTTTTTCATAACTATCTTAATTATTACTTTCTTCAAGAATTTGAATATTTTTTTTTGTGTATAAATGTTTTAAAAAATTTAAACAAGAAAATATAAAAAATTTTTTTATCGTCTGAGATGCAGAAACAAAAATAAAAGTTCATTTCAAACACAAAAAATGTATAGACAATATCCTAATGAGGAACTTAATATGTTTACAGGAACATACACATAAATGAACAACAAAAGAATATTTTCTTAGAAAAAAAAAATTGTTAAGTTCATTAAAAAGGCGAAAAGTAGCATAATGCACAATAAATTGAAAAGAACTCTTTAAAGTAAGCATTTATAAATTTCTGATTTGGATTTATTTTTAAATTTTACTTTAAAAACAGCTTGGAAGTTGAGTGAAGCAGTCTAGCCATTATTCAAGCTGTCTGGAGTGTATATTTGGCAGATTTGGCAATGGTTGTACATTTTACGGTGAGATTATGTTTTCCTTCTAACAGACTGTTTACTTCGGTAACCCAGTACGATGATGTAGACTTATTGCGAAAGGATAACGTGTTCTCTATACTTGTTTACTATCGTTCTTTAAATTCAACAGATTTTTTCTAAAAATGATGATTCTTTTTACTCTAAACATTTTGTTTCATTGCTCTTGTGATACAATTTTACTTAGAGATTATGTTTCACATTCAGTAATTTTCATTCTATGTGTTCTGTAAAGAACGAAGAAAATTATAAAATAAATAATTTAGAATTCTAATTTCTAAATAAACACACTGAGTATTGTGTATTTCATGTATTAAAACAATTTAATGCTGCTGTTGTCACTCTAAATTACTCGTTGGTACGAAAATATCTGAAAGTCCAGAGTAAGAACGCTCACCAACTCTACTAGTGAATGCTCAACCTGATAATCGCATACATCAAATTCAGAGGTGAACCAATACGTTATTATTATTTTTCTTTTTTTCCTATACTACCCGATTAAAACATTCAAGCCTTATGATGCTGTTAGTGTATCATTTTCAACACTCACTCTTATATATATGCATCGTATCTACGGATTTTCCTTTCTTAAAACTCCTTGGTAGCCTTTTGTTTTATTGTAGTGTACGTATGAGATGCATTTATCAATCGATTGGTTTCACATACCATGCTCTTTTCAGTTATCCAAAGGCTTACTCCTAAAAAAAGGAATTAAAATACTTTTTTTTAAACTAAAAATATAAAAACTTTTCCCAAATAATTGTTTGTGTACCCAAAAAAAAGTATAATTTCTTTTTTTTTCTTTTTAAAAAAAGCAAATCTGTATTAGTAGACTTCAGGAAAGTCATCAATACACGGGTTCATCTTCAATAATAAATAATCTATATACCTGATGTGAAAAATGTTGTCAGATAAGCCTGGAGGCATGTTGCTGAAGCTACATTCTCCTTAGTTTCGAAGTTATATGAACTCTATAAAAGTTTTGAAGGGTTCTTAAGAGAGATGTCGTATTTATATTAATTAAAGTTCGATAAACTATCGTAATGTTTCATTTTCTTTCAAATAATCCATTGATGTGGAGTAACTCACCATAAAATAAATATTTCACTGGAACATATGCTAGAAATAAGCAATAATTATTTGTGATTTGTAAAAATATATTCATATGTATTAAATTAATAATAATACACTTGTTTTCTTTCTCTTAAGCATTATGTAGTGTACAGTTAAAGTACTCGTTGATAGACTGATTTATTCGTTGATACTTTTTTAATCTATTTCTTTCCTGAATATTGTAGTGTTTCTCTATAGCCTCTCCCTCATACTGAAAAAAATCATTTATTTATATTTTTTTTCTATAGCAACAAATAATTAACCCTAGTTATAAAAGTAATTCTAATTTTAGACAAACGTATTACTAGTTACAAAATACCGTTGTATTATGTTTAGTAATATTATTTGTTCTTATCAATTACATACTAAATAAGAGAACAAAATTATTTCAAGGATTAAAAAGCAAGAAGTATTTATTGTACCTACATATTTTCTAAAACAAATAAATGTAAAAACTCGTTAAAAGAAATGATGATACCGGAAAACCTGATTTACATATTTCGCATTCCTTGGGAAAAAATAAGTAAACAATTTTTGGAAAAGAAAATTCTTTTGGTTTAACATTTTTTTTTCTTCAAATTCTCAAACTCAAGAAAAAAAGTTTTTATTAAAAGATATCAAACTAAATATTTGGTATATTTTAAGGAAAGTGTATATTCAATGAATCTCAACCGATTTGTATTGAATGCATTTGTTTAAATCAGGTTTTGAGCTGTTAAAAATATTTAATCAGGAAAAACTGTAAAATTTTTAAGTTACCTGATATTCAAGTCAATGTTTATTACAATATAGACTAGTGCATTGATGCAGATTATAAAGGTTAAATCAATTTCAGGAATTTTACTTAGAGAATATTTAATTTACTTTGATCACAATATATATATTGAGTTCATTAATTTTACTTCAAATAATTTAGAGGTACAGCATAGTATCTGCCAAATGCCCAATGACACATCTATACTAAGCTTTGATAAAAACGTTATTCTCCAAATTATTGATCTCATATTACATTACAAGCACAGTAATCCCAGCTCAATCTTTCGGAATCTATTTGCCAAATTAAATCTGATGTCCTAGTCTCTGCACAAATAGAGCAATCGGATTTTTAAGCTAATTTAATGGAAATAATTTGTAGTTTATTTTTAAAAATGCTTATCTTTAAAAATTTATTCTAATAAATTGTTATTAATTATTATTTTTTCCTCGGCAGGTATTTCATGATTTTGTATCACTATAACATGTGTTTTTAAATTATTGATGTCCAAGTCCCTCTATCACTAAAAATTTCACTATATTAAAACAACTTTCATGTAGCCATCTCCTCTTGAATTGAAATGGATAGGACTTGAATTTCTAAAACAAAGTATATTTATTTTTACTCCTCCGTAAACCCTCTTGCAATTCGATTTCTACAAAGCCCATCCCTAAAGGATTTCTACTCAACAGAGGAAACATGTTACTGAAATTCAAATCAGCGTGTCTAATACTTCCAGAGATCAAATGATGAGTGAGTGAATCGCTTTCTTCCTATATAAAGTCGGTTTCAAAATTAAGAATGTCTCAAACTCGCATCTTCATAAAAACGACAGCAGCGCCACCGTTTGAAAAGAACTTATTTAATTCAGACGGACGCGTAGGTGAAATATGTAGAGATTACGCAATAGTATCTGATAATTGATATAGATGTATATAGAAATGTTATTTATTTATTGTTTGTGCCATAACAATTGTGTGTGATGTGGGCGTAGTATATTATTAAGTGCGCTGTAGTAATTAAAAATGTATAGAAGTTCACAAGAGCTTCATGGACTTGGCTTAACCAAAGCGCTGCAGCCCTCCATTGACAAGTTAAGCCCTTTTACCCGGTTTATTTTTTCATTTTAAACAACAGAAAATCTAAAAGAGAATTTTTAAATTTTGCTTATTATTTCTAGAATTACTGGACAGCTGTTAGTCAAAGGACGTGGGTAAAGATCGGCCTTTTTTTGCCCATCACAGTCATGAATATTCAGAGTAATTATTGGAGCTATATTATTATATTTATGTGAACTTTAGGTACTGATCTTTATGTTTATTCTAAAACAGTAAGAAAAAAATATGTATATAATAGCAAGTCACATAAAAAAGTCATCAAACATGGCAAATTCGTTGAGTTTTGTTATTTTAAGCGCTTTTTCTAACTTTCATTTTAAAAAAAAGAACTGTTAACACTTTAAGCATCGATATATTTTTTGGTTTCTCAAGTACAACAATAATAAGGCTTTTAAACTAACCTTCATTTGTTTTACTGCATCGAGAGCGTTGATGTGATACGAAACAAAATAGCTTGTCCGCGAGTCGGCCAGACTCAAACGTCACGTGCGTGGTTTAACGTGTCTTCACCTCGCGCATGTCATATTGTAATACAAATATTTCTTTTTTACTGTAGCCATTATTTTACGTAGTATTGTATGCGTTTTGTGTATTTTATTAAAAAATAATTTACTCACGAACACCTTAATCAATCAGGGGTGTACTCTCTTTACGTAAATCGAGAAGATTCTCTCTCTCCTCAGTTGTTCGACTCCAGTAGAGATCACGAGACACAAATTCAAAAATTATAACACATTGATAAGAACAGGTATTGGTCATAATCCAAACATTGAATGGTATTGTCAGTGCAAAGTTGGTGACAGACTTCTGGGCTGCTGTGCTCATGTTGCATCCGTACTTTGGTAATTGGGATACTGGCACCATAATCCCACTCAGACAAAAACACCTTCGATATGCTGATACACTTCAAGACGCTGCTACTGGAGGGTCAGTGACGATTCAGCCAGTGAAAGCGAAAAGGAAATATAACCGAAGACATTTATTACAAATAGTTTAACATTGTTATTTTTTTTCCTGTTTCTCTGTTTAAATAAAGAATTTTTTGAAAAAAATCTAACATTTTCATTTCGACTGAGTATCAGAGTTAAAAAACGTACATAATATGAATTTGCCAATGGACGAAAAAGGGCCAATCTTTACCCACCTCCTTTGGTATGTGTATAGGGCTGATATAATGCAAGAAATAATCATTCAAAAATAAAAGTACACACGCATGGCCGTGTGTAACACTCCAGAAGTCGAAGGTACAAAACAGCCTTTGCAGAAAATACCAAAAAATGCTTAGTAGGAATTATGCCAACTTCCTTCAGATAAACATTCCTAACACCGTGTTTTTATACCTGAAATGAGGGAATCTTATAAGCTCCTTTGGAAACTAATCCAACTCTTTCAAATTAATCCAACTCTTTCAGGTCTTGGAAGGTTCTCGAATTGCGTTTGGAAGTTGCAATTGAACTCTCCAAAACGTCTCCCTCTATCTATACGGATGAGATCTGGAGATCTAACTGAACAATCCATTCGACGAAAATCCTAACTTTCCAGAAATTCATCGACCAGATGAGCTCTATCAACCTTGCGTTGCCATCTATTAAAAACAAAGTAGGGCCAACTGCCCCGTGAAATGAGACATGTGCTCCAAGACCCCCTCACAGCAGTCACAGTGCCTCGTGCAAATATGTAGGCTGGTGTAGACCATCCAGCGTAATTCCTGCCCACATCATCCAGCCTTTACTATCATAATGGTCGAGATCTCGAACATTGAAGGTCGGGTAGCGGGTTTGTTGTTGTTTCATATTAAAGGGCGTAGGAAACTCTATAACGACAATGTAAAATTGGCTGTTTTCGATGTACCTTTTCTAAACTCTGTTATATGTACATGCTTTGAAATTTTTCATACAATTAAAGTACACCTTTCTCATTATATTGAAATGAGCGTTTAGCTGATTTTGAATTTTTTTATAATTTATAAAATATTTTATCAAGGATAGTGAATTTTGACCCATTTTTCACATAAAAAAATTTGTAAAAAAATAAAAATTTTAGTTTTTCACAAAAAGCTCATTTTAGTATATATTAGCCTTCATTATAAATATATCATAAAAAATATTCATATCTATCGAACAGTAGTTTCTCAGAAAAGGTACATTGAACATCAAAATTTACATTTTGAGATAAATTTATTTTAATACATCACAGTGTGGCTTTTAACCAGTTAGTAAATAAAAAATAAAAGGCTCAATTTACAATAAAAGATAAATGTTTTGGTTTATATCAGACGTTCAACTTTTAAGCAAAAACCGAAGTACTTTAGTTTACATTTTTTGTGCAATGCAAATGGGCATGGCCCAGTTTCAAAGATTATATAAAAATAGGTTTTAAGGGATTTTAATTACCCTAGAGGTTAAAGTAAGGTATTTTTAGAAAGATTAAAACCTATACAATTTGAAAATGTAAAAAATTTCAAATTGTCAAAAATAAGATTTTAGCTTTCCAACACCTTCTTAAAGTACAACGAGAATATATGGGGATAATGTTCGTCGTATTTCCATTGTTTAGACGTAGTTTCCAGGTATCAAGTAAACGAAAGATTTTAAATATGGACCACCATAATACATTAAAACAAGTGTCAGGCACCTCATACAATATTTTAGTTTAGGAATGTTTAATATTCTGCAAATATGCTTCTTTTTCTTTAAAATGTTTTAAATACAGAGCATTTTGTCAAAATTGAGTTTGTATAGAACAAAAATCGAAGGTTTCCTAAAGCCACATAATCTTCAACAAAAAAGATGTCATCCAAAATAAATGCGTTTCCTAAAATAAGTAAAACAACATTTACGTAAGCAACGGTAAATGGATATTCTTTATCTTCTTGTATAGAAATCAATACACAAAGGAAATGTTTTCTGTGTTGGGAATCGAATATCGATACTTCTGTATTGTTTATTCTAATCAATATTTCCTTCGGTGTTTTTCGTTTGGCGAATTTCAAAGAGTATGTACATCAAAATTTCAACTAGAAATAAAATTTGTTCTCTTATTTATTTCTAGCTAGAGAAGAGGTACTTTTTATAAGCCTTGAGCCCAAAAAACCGGAAAAAGAATCGAGGAAAAGTTTGTGTTAAATTACTTTTTTTTTAAAAAAAAAAGACTGAAGTTTAATATTATTATGAATTTTGTGCAATGAGTGTAATCAATTTGTATTCCGATGTGTAAAGCATTTATATTACTCTATGTTATATGTTCAAATTGTGTAATATTCACAAGGAACGCCGTCCCTTACGTTATAATGGTGATTCAATAGGAACTTGGCGAGATCTTGACGAAAGAGCCTAGTTTGCATCATATTTGGCGACGAAGTTGGCCGCTAATTTGGTGACATTCGCGACCATGTTGGCGAGTTCAAGACCCTCTGGATTCTTCGAGAAATTTATGCAGAAACCCACTTTTTTCACGCTCTATGACTCAAGCGGTTATCTTTCTGGAAATTTCTGTCACGTCTATAAATAGAGCGGTGCTCGCCGAGACACTCAGGCTTGATTCAACCAGCGATTAGTGAGCATTGTTTTGGCTAGCGATAAATGATTAGCTCGGCTGTGCTTGTGAATAATCATTTATATTCTTTATTTTAGACACTGTTAATTGTGTCTGAGTGCTGTTGAAGGTGTGAAGACCTTTTGAGATTTACTCTGTGAATATTGCTGTAAATCCTGTATTTCAAGAATTGGAATTTTGACAATAAATTCGCATCGCTCTTAAATAACTGTTATTTTTTTAGACTGATTTGCACAAAATCTTTGAACTCCAATCAACGTAACAATATTTTTTATGATACAATAAACAAATTTATGAATTTTGCATTCTATAAACATTGGCTATCCTATGAAAGTTCTCGAGAAATTGTAAATATGTCTTATTTTTAATTTTTAGGCGAAATAAAATTTTACATCGACTGTGTTGAGTTGTTATTAATTCAAAGAATTTTGTATTCTCTGAACCTCATTCCAAGTGAAATGTATCATTTGGGATTTAATTTTTAGATAAAATAAAACACTTAATTTAATGAAAGCATCATTAAAATTATATTTCTCTAGAAAGCATGCTTTTAAGTAAATTGGTTTTGTTAGAAATAAATTATTGATAATACTATTTCTTCTGTAAGTTATCAATTTTTCGTACTCTTCGAAAACACCGATGCAGCACTCCTGACGGCTGCATTGGAATTTCCCAAGAGAATCAGTTTGTAGTTCTTGATTCTTTAAGTGAGCTCATTCCCTCTGGTTGAATCCAATAATTCAATTAAACGCTTGTTGTTGGTGTTGTTCTTTTGTGAATGACTGGGATACGTAAGAAAGACGTGAGACAGATGAACAGAAACATACAACACAATCACCAGAAGAATGCAGATTTTATTTCAAACCATGATTCCAGCAAAGAACAGAAGAGGTACGCTGCTTTCCTTTCGACACGTGAATCCATTTCAGGCGAAAGTCCAACTTCTTTTTTCTTCTTTTCTTTTCCATCCATGCCTTACTCGGAATTCAAACCCGAACCCTCTCGATTACAAGCCGAGTGTCATAACAACTATATTTGGTGGGGCGGCAATTAAACGCTTTTGGTTCAGATTAGAATGAAAACATTTAAAAGTTATAACATCATTATATTTTACTAAACATTTTAACATCCCTAGTTTTCTGCAGATGAGCAGCATTTTGTGTTTTTGTATTTGCACATTGACACGGTAGTTTCAATTTTAATTTTTAAAAAACTCCTAAACACGCAAGTTGTTCTTTTGTCATTTAGGCTCATATACCGAACGTTTCTTCAATTTTTTCATTTACTCTCACTCAAACCGAGTTAACCATATTTTTCTCTCGTACACCATGGATCATACAAGTTCTATGAGCATTCTTTATGAACTCCCAACGAAGAGGGCTAGAGCACTTTTTATGCGACACCTTATATGATGAATACTTTATATGTCAGATATAAAAACTGTTTCTGGAAATATACTTGCGTGATAAACTTACAATTTTATCTTTGAAATGCCTCTAATAATGGTTAAGAGAAAGGATGCAACTCAGATTCCAATGTTTCTGGGTACGCAGCAAATAAAAAGAAAATTTATCTTTTCTTTGTAGATTTTTAATGTCGCTGAACAGTTAACAGTGCCTACTGGTTTTTGTCTGTGAAAAATTAAACTTTAGCATTTATAACTTTAAGTACTGCAAAAACCAATAACTTTGTAGCGTTCTGAATTATTCCCAACCTTCCCTCAGCAATAACTTGAACATTTATGCACCATTTGGGACAGATAACGCACTGATAAGCATTTTTTTTAATGCTAACGCTACAGAAAGAATGGAACAAATATTGCTTATTTTGAAAACATTTCTCTAGGCTTATTATTGTCCCCCGATACATTGTCTTTTGTATTTTTTTTTACTATTTCTAGTTATCGAGAAGAAAGCATTTCCTCTATTTACTCAGAAGAAAGTTCTCGTTTTTTCGTTGTTTCGTGAAAAAAAACATTTTTTGTTCGAACATAGAAATCGTTTAAAAAAGATAAATTTTAAACAATGAAGATAAATGAAGAACAATATGACCTTCAAAGATATAGAAAAATAGAGTAAATGTTTAATTTTTTTTTTTTTTAGTCGGCGAAGTATTCTTACTTATTTTTATATTTCTTTCAATTATGAAAAGTAAGATGCAAAATGGATTATACTTCATGATTGTTTAAAAATTGACAGTTAAATTGTGTATAAAATATTTCTCAAATTTGTGAGTGTTTTTGTTTTCTTTCTTTAATTGTGTTTCAATAAATTTTATTTCCTTTCAAAATCAGGATTTGTAAATAATTACTTACGTCCCATTTCAACATTTACTAATGTTTTTTTTATTAATAATATGTTATTGATAATAATTTATTTTCTGAGAGTTACTCAATGAGCGAAACAAGAGAGAACCTTGTTTTTCTTTTTACATCTTTATCAAATATGACATTATACAGAAAGTAGTTCTTACTTTATGGAAACGATTCTGTTACTTATTTTCACGTTTGCAATTTAAGATAACACTTTGGCGACTTCATAATAATCATCTGCATATGTTTTCTTTTAATTGGAATGTAAAATAAAAGATTTATTTTGAAAACGGTTCCTAAAATTGATAGATGTCTCGAAGGTTACGTACTATGCTTTAAGAGGAGAAATATTCGTATCAACAAATTATAAGCGGTTTCAAATTCTCGGTTATTGCATTTTAAAAAAAAAGGTAAATATAATGTATTAAATATGAAAGGAAAAGAAAACCATAGAAATGATAGTAAAAATTCAAACATGACTATGGAACATCATCTAAACAGGCAACTATCAAGAAAATGAAGTTTCTAACTTTAAAAGAAAATCTGCCTATTCAAACAACTAAGAATGTCATCTGGTACTGTGGGTAAAATTATTCATAAAGATTTAAAGTTAAAAAAAATGTTTAAATTTAAAATTCATCTGTTTTTCAAAATATATTGCTGAAAGAAAAACAAATTGTACAAAATTCATAAGAAAAAAAATCCTACCTGCTGAAGAATGGGAATGTGTGGTAACACTCAGTAAGGCATGGGTATATTTAAGTGACTATAATAAGGAAGGATTAGAGCTTTCTATTGCTCGACAGACGGAAAAGATAGTACGAAAAGCTTCGTCAGTATACGAAAAGTCCCTGTGAATTATATAGTTTCAGAAATTGACGACAACGAAATAAAAATTATATAGTCTGCAGACATTCAATCTCTTTGTACTGCAGAAATTTATTTAAAACAATTCGTTTCATTAGTTCAGAACGCAAATTGTATATTGAAAACAACTTAGAGAATTTTTAATTTTATTTACAAGAATAAGAAGTCAATGAATGCTAAAGGATTGTTTATTTATACTTTTCATTACAGCATAGAAATTTATTAGACATTCACAAATAAAACTTTAGTCAATTAGTATTTCACTGAAGGAAGCATTTATTTTCTGTAAATGAAAAAAAGATAATGATTCGTTTTATCTAAAATTTCTTAAGATCCGTAATATCATTGATAGCTTGATAAGATTCTGAGAAAATAGTAAGCCAAATTTTCGGTTTCATAAAATAATATTATTTATTCAAATAAAAATCTTCATTTTATTGCCTTTAAATTAATCTGTCAACTCTGAGAAAATATCATAATTATATTTAATCATCCATTAGAGGTATATAAGCATCTCTATACAATTGACCAATTATACTTCCAAGATGATCCCTTTGGATAAATGTTTTATGTTATTTACTTTTAAATCAAAAATATTAGGTTGGTGTACACACACATGAAGTTTTGGATTTTCTTTACATGTGAATGTTTATCTCATTGTTTTCGTTATGCTTTTCTTTGGCACAACCTCGTTTATAGCCGTATGTCCCAATGCCACAGTCACATCTCAACAAAGATTTTTTACAAAAGTGTTCCATTTTGCTATTTGTTTTGATTTTTTAAGTATAAATTTAGCCGACATTAATGTAGATTTCTTATAAAAGTATAAATTTGGTAATAATGCTGTCAAAGCTCCATGCAATATACAACAGGCTTTTGGGGGAGATACTGTTAAAGATCGAAAGTGCAACTCTTTGTTTAAACAATTTCAAACTGGTCATTTTCCTCTATAAATGATCTGCTTGAAAACCCAAAACTCTGAGTGTATGCTCTAAAATTATTGGTGAAAACAAATTTAACTGTATCTACAAGGAAACTGGCTACCAGAATGAAAATTGATCATACAACAATATTGTGACCCTTTTCTAAAATTGGCAAGGTGAAAAAACTAAATATGTGGGTACCACACACACGATCTAACCGAGCTAAAAAGGCTTGGGTATGTGCTGAATGTAAGTTCATCATTACCATCGAAAAGTACTGGTACTACATTGACAAAAAGTATGAACAATTGAAAATTATTCCCCTTTTACTTGTTAATCGACATGGCCCAATTCTTCTCAACGACAATGATAGGCCGCATACGTCTTCCAAAACAAATGTGAAATTAAATTACATAAAATATCAAATATTGTCTCATTTAGAATTAGTTATTATGACTACTGTTTTTAGAATATCTTTTACAGGCCAAACAGTATGAAAATAAAGACAGTGTGAAATACTACATATCAGAGTTTATTGATCCTAAAGAGTCTCGGAATTTTCTTAACACAGGCATCCAACTCTGCATTAAAATCTCGTTGGGAAAAATGTATGACAGCAAACGGAGGCTACTTTGATTGAATAAACAGTTTTTGGAATAAAATATACGCAGTTTTATTTATTCATTTAAAAATCCGACAATTCATTCGCACCAAATCAATAAAACTATTATTATGCAGGTATTTGAGAGGATTTTCTAGACAATTCTATTCTATCAAATAGGGCGAAATAAATGCACTGATTTTTTATGTTGAAAAGTGCTTCCATTGATTTTGTAATAACTATGGCATAGTATACGAAATTAAGATTTTTTCATAATCTTTATATTGTATTCTCATCATTTATTGTAATTAAGACTTTTAATTATACAGAAATAAAGAAAAACTCATACAAATCTGTCAACGATTACAACATAGAGAAACAGAAACCAAGTGAACAACATGCGAATCTTTAAAATAACATTTATGTAAAAAGGAAAACAACCAAATTATTAGATCCAAAAGTCACATCCTAAGTTTCTTTTAAAACTATTTACTTCATTATATTTATAACTAAATAGGCCACATTTTGGCCGTTTAACCTTTACAAACACGGCAAGTATCCAAGAATGAGTGCCCTTTCAATGGTGGTACCATTTAATAACGGCTCCCACGGACAAATATTTTAAGCTTGAATTAATTTAATTCAAAGCTCAAGTCGGATGCCAAATATTGCCCGATTTAATTTTCCCGAGAGCTCCAGGGCCAAATTGATACTCAAGTTATATTTTACATGCCACATAATCACATGGTATGTGTGCCTACGGTTTTAGCATCTAGAAAATCGATCCACTCCAGACAGGATAAACGCGCAACCTTGGGCTTACAAGACAAGTGCATTACTTCAAAGCCACGGAGGTAACTTTGGTAGGATAGATTGGTAAAAATAAATAACTTTTTACTCAATGCTAGAGTCTAACGTATTTCTTCTCTGTAATTTTGTCTTTAATGTTATTTTAAAATTTCAATATAAACATAATTGTTGTGTACAAATATTTAATAGGTTCAAAATTCTGATGTATATAATTAGACAGCATCAAAATTTTAATTATATATCTTTCATGTTCATTTCTTACGACAAGTTCACAGTAGGTTACCACTATTCTAACAAGAAATTCTATTCTAATCTTACTAAACAGAAGGAGATCCCTTGTTACCCCATTAAACTGGTTAATTCTCTTAAATTGACTAAATGAAAGTTAATTTATTCTAAGTAAAGGAATTTCTTTTCTCTCGTGATTAACAATTTGTAATTTTAGCTTCAGAGAAATAAAGGACTTAAGAAGAGAAGATAAAATAAATTAAGTTGAATAAAACGCTTTTTAAATAAGTCAAGATAACTCTATAAGAGAGGGGCAATTTAATAAAATTAGAATAACTAGTGAGACACACACAAATAAATGTAGATAAATTTGAAACCACACAAAAGTGTCAGATTTTTTCATTAAAAAAAAAATAAAAAATAAAAACTTCAAGCACCAAAGAAAAAAAGAAAAAAGCAATGCGTTTTTTGAGAGAAAAAGAAGAGTATTTATAGGTAATATGGAAATATCTAACATTTAGTTTTAAAAAGGCAAATTCGAGCAGTAACTAATGAATAATATTTGTAGACGTATACAATACTTCTTATACTATACATCTCTGAGGAAGTTTGTGGTAATATTTATTATTATTATTTCATTATTTAAATATACTTTGCTTGTTGAAATTACTTCAAAAGTTAGTGTCTTAATGAAAAATAATTATAGTTTTTGAAAACAATATATAATTACATTATAAAAACTAACATCAGTGGCTCAACGGCCCATGAGGGCCAAGGCCTACAGAGCCCGTCTCAGTATACGTGACCATTGGGCGCTGAGATGCATGAGCAGATGTCCCGATCAGTGGTCTGTCTGAAGCGAAACCCCCAGTGTTTAGTCTCCAAGCAATATTGGTACATATTTATCGACCCACTGAAGGGATGGAAGGCTGACTCGACCAGCCCGAGGATGGAACCCCATACCTGATGTTGTGACGGGGCTTTACCGCGTGTTTCCTATTAATCCTCATGGGGAATCTTTGGGCCAGCATTGAGTTAATTCACAGTCAATCCTTTCAAGAAGAAACCGTAATATTCAGATTAGTTAGTAGATATATAGTGGAGGTTTTGTAATCGTGGAAAAGAAGTAGAAAGGAAGCTGAGCGCCGTGAGCTGATGGTAAGACATTAAACTTAGAAATGTAATTATAGAAGGGTCTTTAGCGTGCTTCCTCACATTTTTAATCAGGGTAATAAAGTCACCAGTCTGGTAACTCTTGCGAAACCCATATATCCTGCTGAGAAGGGATCTTGGCTTGTTAAGTTAAATTTTCCACAAAAAGAGTGTTACTACTGGAAAAACAACATACATGGCGAGATTAAATATTGGCAAATCTTTATATTTTAATTATGTATAACGCGCATTTAATGTATTTTAGTTTTGCCTTTAATATTATCTTTTTAGTAATGTTTATATAAAATTAATTTTGATTGTAGCAATCTTTTTTATTTCATATATATTTATTAATTCTCTAAGGATGTATTTTATCTGATATTTTATTCTAAGTTACTTACACAGTAGACATAATAATGGAAACACCTATGGATTACTTTTGATTACATTATATTTAATAAATTTTCATGTAATGTTTGCATCATATTAAAAAAACATATTAATCACTAAAAGTAAACTTTCTGCAATGTGCACAGATATTTTTTGTAGTTAATTACATGTGGAATATTTGAAACATATACCACAATATCTAAAGAAGAACGCATTCTAATATTTCATGGGGAAAAAAAGGAAATACCTTTCCCATTTAGACTTTCTTAAAGAAAACAGATTATTACAACAAGGGAATTTCTAGAATATTCCAGTCTGGTTTATCTCGGCTGAAAATGATAGTTCAAAAGTGATTCGCCTTACTGCATAATAAAATCCTCATCTCTAAGGATTGCTCTTATATTGCGCTTAAGTAAGTCTGACTTTTTGCACGACTCTGCAAGAGTTTCCGAACAAAAATAAAAGAATTGCGTTTCTTAAGAAATCGAAGATACTACTTGTTTTTCTGATATCAAGCAAAAAGCGAGAAAAAATATAATATATCACAAGGAAAGGATCCGGCTTGGATTCCCAGATGTAATTATCTTCTAGAAGATTTAGTTCGGATTCTAAAACAAAAGTTATGGCTCATCAGCAGGCACAAAAAAAGCATAAATTCAAAAAATATGTTGCGATATTTTCAAGGACTGGTGGTTTGGCGTTACAGAAATGTATTAGATTTATCAACAAAATAGTAAGAAAAATTGGATAAATTATTTTATTTCAAACCTGAAATTTTTTTTATCAGTGAAACTTTTAAAAAGGAAAAAAAAAAATTAGTTTTTTTTAAAGGCAAAAATAATTAACGTAAAAAATCATTAGTTAAAAAGTAATAGTAACCTTTGCATAATGGATAATTGTAAAAAAAAAACTATTTGTACTCGGTTGAAATCCGTATTATAGGTAATAAGGCGTGATTAGTCTAATATTTCTTTGTAGAACCTGTAGTGAATTTGATTGAATTAGGTTTGCTGAAGTGGAAGTTATTTTTCATGTTTATATCATTCTTGTTTATATTTTTATAAACTATCCGATCTGAGAAGCTAAATCAGGGGTGGCCAATCCGCGGTGGCTAGCCTTGAATAATATTGTTGGCCCCCGAGATTCATTACAATTTTACAAAATACGATAATTTTGTTCAATGATTTTGTTTTTAGTGTAGTGTTTTGTAACAAGTACATCTCATAGCTATCTATTTTATGACGTTGCTTCTGTTTTTATACATACTTAGAATTGAATAATATTGCATTGCAGCTACCCGCTGCAACACCACGCTTGACACCCGTAACTTTATCGAGTTGTTTACTGCTCTATCTGAGCATTCAGTGGACCACAAAAGTGTTCGTACACTTGCAATTTCCTATAAATTTAAACCATTCCTAATAATAAAAATTAATATGTGGGAATTCTAGTTTTTTATGATATCCACAACTTGTTCTTAAGAAAATGACGTAATCATTTTTTTTAAAAAATAGTATAATCAATATTTTTAGAAATTAATAATCAAAAAGCTACTAATAATTACGTCACAAAAGTCTTCGCACAATTTACAAAAATCTCATCATAGCTTTAAATATTGTATTTATTTCTTAATTTTGTACTTAATACGATATCTTTTAGTGCCCACAACCACTTTTTTAAAAACTTGTATAATTTTAATCGTTTTTTTTGTAATTTTTGCATCATTTCTCCTCCATGCTTCTGTTGTTATTATTTTTACTTCACATTATGCATTTATATGTCATGTTTTCTTTTTTTTAAAACAAAATCTCCCCAAATATGTTCTACTGGCTAAATGAAGTAATTAACAATTTATCAAAAATAGCCAAATTACTAATCCTTGGGGCCTATTTTAAAAATGAAGTTTTTCCAACATCCAAATTGCTCATTGATAAAAGATTTCTTTAAAAGTTTTAAAAAAAATTCCCAAAATTACAAAAAAAATTATTAGGGATGGTAAAAAAATTCCCCCTATTTTTGGTTTACAGATTTGATTTAATTTTGTTCAAATTTAAAATGATTGGGGGGGCAACATTGTAATCCTTTTTAAAAAAGGAAATTTTTATGTTTTGGAACAAGAATCCTCCACCTCCATGCTTCAGCATGAAGGTGGAGGTGGTTTTGCGTGGGGGTGTAAATCGGCTTCAGGGTTAGGTAATTTGATATTTTTTATTATTTGTGAATCATGAGCTATATTTAAATATTTCAAAGAGAAATTTTAAATTATCCACCCTAAATTTGGATATTGGAGACGACTTCATTTTTCAACAGGATAATGTCGTCAAGCACACTGCTCTCAATGTATGTCTCTATAACTGTCCCCAAATTCTGAAAACATCTCCTCAATCACTTTATTTAGCCCCGTAGAACATTTTTGGTGATAATTTGATTTTTTTTAAAAAAAAGCATGCATTATAAACGCATAATGTGAAGTAAAAATAATAATCACAGAAGCATGGGGGAAACTCGATGCAGAAATTACAAAAAACCGATTAAATCTATACCAAGACATTTAAAAGTGGTTGTGGACACTAAAAGATATCTATTAAGTACTAAATTTAGAAATAAATACAATATGTAAAGCTATGTTGAGATTTTTGTAAATTGTACGAAGACTTTTGTGACGTAATTATTAGTTGCTTTTTGATTATTAATTTCTAAAAATGATAGTTATATTATTTTCAAAAAAATTTATCATCTTATTCCACTAAGAACAAGTTGCGGATATCCTAAAAAAATTAGAATTCCGATATATTAATTTTTATTAATCGAAAACATTAAATTTTATAAAAAAATTATAAGTGTACGAACACTTTCGTGATCCATTATTATTATTAAATTATCTATGTTTGTATACATGAAAAATAGTAAAACAATAATAATAATAATTCATTCCGTTAAAAGTTTTTACTCCAATACATGTTTGTAATGTTGTCCAAATCTAAAATAAAGATATATATTTGTATATGCGACCCAGGGACTATAATGTTTGTCCGAAGTGACACACAAGGTCATTTGGTTGGCTACCCTTGGGCTCAATATATTGTAGTCTTTAAAATCAAAAAATAAATAAATGAATAATAAAAAAATGAAATCAAAATGGTGTATTAAATTATTTCAACTTATAATTTGATGGTAAATACACAACTCTTATTATAAATCAAAATAATGTGTGTAGTATACATTGATTTCCAATATCATGTTTCCGAGAATTTTTAAACTATACATTGATTATCTCTCTCTCTCCTTTTCAAAATTGACGTTTGAACGAAATGAAACATCTAAGAAAAAATAACTCCAAGATACACGTTCAAGAAAATATAGTAAACTTCTCGTATAAAAAATGTTAAAGTGCCGAAAAATGTAAGAATAAAAGTACATATTTTACATTTCGTGTTATGGGAATATGCAACAAAGAAATCGATTTCTGGTTGGAAATCGATTATCGATAGTTTCGCTTTACTAGCTTGCACAATATTTTTTTTTCTACTCCTTGATTAGAATTCCTCCTTAAGAAAATAATAATGAAAAAAAATCATGTAATGTAGAATGAGAAGACATGTGGTGTTTAAAGAAAATATATATCACATACAAAACTATACTAAAATTATTTATTTTAATTATTTATGTTCCGAAGATACAGGAAGACCTTTCTCTGCAAATAAATGTTCATGCATTACTTTCAAACTCCCTTTACATACAAGCAATAGATATATTATTTTACTCAAAGGAGATTTGGAGTATTATCATTTGAACTTGAGAATGGAATTTATAATTACCAGTAAGGCTCATACTATCAAAGAATAAATGGGTCATAGGAAAACAAAATCAATATTTTTGTCACTTTCAGGGTATTGTTATGCCTTAAGAGAGTAATATTATAATCACTTAAATGTACCATACTATGTACAATAATTTATTAGATGTTATACATGAGTTAACTAAATTTCCAATATCATTAATAATATTCTGTCTTTCAAAAAATGTAGCACTTTACCATAATTAATGTCAAATTGACAATAATAAAACCTTATGAAAAGCCCCTTTGTATTGTAACGGAAATTTCGGGCACTGATTGCTTTTTTTTAAAACAGCATTTTGAGGAAGAAGATCGTTTCTGAACAAGATTACTTTTTCAATTGTAATAAAAAATAAATGCGAGTGACCTTGGCAATAGTTTTATTCGCCAAATATCACTAACTGGACAAATTTGGGGTAACGATAGAGGCTTATGGAAAAGTTCAGGAGTTTTTAGAATTATTTTGGCAAGAAATATCCAAAAGCGCCAAGAAGGTTTTTCTGTGCTATATACGAGTAAAACGGTACAAAGTAGCAACATAGTTATCAAATGTTAACTATACCAGAGTTTTGTTGGTTTTTGGCAATATTGTGACTATGGATTAGTATTGTTGTGTGGACTTTGAGTTTCTTCTACCTGTTAAAAGTAAATCTGCTGTAATTACTAGAAAGAAAAAATACTATGAATTACTTTAAAAGAATCTGTTAATTACGAATATTTTTAATGCATTTGGAATACGTTGTTTCGTTAACAATACATACAATACTTAAATAAGGAAAGAAATAAATTAATGTAGCAATACCCCGAACTTACGCTATGGTGGGCTGAGTAATAACCGTTAAGTAAAATTCGGGTAAGTCGGGGTATAATTTCGCATATAAATACATATAAATTATTTTAAGTTGGAACCGGAGACGAAAGGAAATAATAATTTAGAACAATAAAAGTTCAATAAAATCTTTGATAACACAAATACATAAATACAAACCGAAGTTCTTTAAATGTAGATGGTTTCATAAAATCTGGCATGCAGTTTGCTGGCTCAAAGACTTTTTCTCCCACAAATTGTCTTCGTAGCATGCTGATAATTTATTTATTCCTTGCTTTGTTGAAGAAATACTCTCTTCACTTGCAGTAATCATCTTCATTTTCTAAAATTTGTAACCCTTTTTTCAGTTAAACTGAGGCCTTTTGCCAAATTCCCAAAATCATTCGATCTTCTGATCGAACTGTGTCTAAAGACTCAAGTTCTTCAATGACTTGCTCCTGTTCATGCATTTCTACGAGCTCGTTAATCGCCAGCTCCAGATTGTTGAATCCAGAAGTTGTTGAACGCCATCACTATCCACTTCTAAATTTATTTGCCTGTCAAAATCGATAACTTCTTTAATCAAATTAGCAATTTCATCAGGCTCTCGCACTGATTCCGCCTGAGATTCAGTGATGAAAAAAGAAAAAGTAACTAGAAAAGATAGAATGGACGATATTTGAAAATCACGTAACTCCAATTCGCTTGTCGAGTAGATTAAGTCGATGTATTCCTGTATCTCATTCTAGTTACCTAATTATTACGCCTATTATCTCCAAATGAGTCAACAATGCAAATGTAGATGTTACCCCTTGTGATTCATTATCGATAATAGGCTTTCTTAGGGATTGGAAATACGATATTATAAGTTTTTAAATAACTCACTAAAAACAGAGTTATGACTTTGTGTTTGATGTAAGCAATCAGAAATTATGCAGTCATATATATATATATATATATATAGAGAGAGAGAGAGAGAGAGAGGAGAGAAAGAAAGAGAGAGAGAGAGAAATAGATAGATAGATAGATATAGATATAGATACAGATAGATAGATAGATAGATAGATAGATAGATAGATAGATAGATGATAGAGTGAGCAGTAGAAACAGAGCCCAGTGGGTCAAGTGGTAAACGAATCGAGGCTTACACTACGGTCCGATTGTATTACTAGGAGCTGGGGCAAGCTCAATCTCAACCCTTTCATACCTACTGCAGTGGTTCGATAAATGAGCACCAATCTTGTTTGGGGACTTAAGCACTGGTGGTCTCACTTCAGACTGACCACCTGATCAGGACATCTGCTCATGCACATCAGCTCCCAATGGTCACGTATATTGGGATGAGCACAGTAGGCCCTGGCCCTCATGCACTGTTGCGCCACTGAGTTTGAGTTTGAGTATATATATACAGTCGAGATTCTCTATCAAAGAGAGTGCACACTCAACAAACAAAACTGAAAAAATTGAAATCTCAAGACAACCAGACATTGAAGGATACATGAGAAATTAAAAATGTAATAAGGTGAAAATATAAAAAAATGGATGCTACAGTATTATAAACATTGCTGACTTTGGACAGCTTGTATATAAAATAATTTATATAAAAGTGGGGTTCAACATGTTTTGTGGCCAGCCTACCAGTCGTCGAGAAGACCGTCACTTCGTAAGAAATGCACGCGTTAGCCAACTGCTTCATCGGCCGCCATCCGGACACAGATAGCCCCTTCAAGGCAACCCTGTGTCTTTTCGAACCATACGAAGGCGTCTGGCTGAAGGACATTCGGGATCGCCGCGCTCATTACGTGTGTTACCCTTGACGCCCACCCATCGACGCCTCCGTTTGGAGTGGTGCTGTGCACGAGGAAACTCTACTAAAACGGAATGGAACCAGATCATCTTTAGTGACGAATCCAGATTCAATCTCAGCAGTGATGACAATCGTGTTCGGTGTGGACCCGTGGTGAACGCCTCAATCCTTCCTTTGCTTTACAGCGACACACCACTCACACAGCTGGTGTGATGGTATGGGGTAACATTGTATATAATACCCGATCACCTCTAGTATTGATCTGTGGCTCCATGACAGCCCAGCGTATGTCTATGACATCCTGCAACCACATATGTTGCCACTCATGCAAAGGGTCCCAGGAGCCATTTTTCAACCAGATAATTATCAGCCTCTCACGACAAGGGTGTCACAACACTGTCTCCGCACTTTCTGGCCTGATCCCAGATTTGTCTCCAATCGAGCCATATCTAAGATCATTTAGATGTAGCGATATCCCACGAGTTTGAAGGAACTAGAGGAAAGGTTACAGCAAATATAGAACAAAATGTCTCAAGACATCATACAAAACTTATATGCCTCAAGGCCCGATCGTATCGAATCGTTCATTCGTGCTAGAGGGGGTTCAACAGGTATTAAATTCTCCTTTCTTTTGCCTTTTTCTCTGAAATAAATGATCTTTTTTCTTTGATTTTCTAATCATTTACTTCTATCAAAGTGGTCATTACGTATGTAAAATTTCGTTTCATTTTGACGACTCCTTCTTGGTGCGCTAATTTTTGTCCATGAGTGTATATACTGAGAAAACAATTCCTGAAATAATAAATGAGAAATTGAGCATCAGAAATGTAGAACCCGAGTGTATGCTGTCATTGCTCGTTTTGAATTAGTATACTAAATAAACACCTTTCGCACCTTTCTTATATTCATAATTTTTAAAATCGATGAATCCGTGAAGTAAATTGTAAAAAAAGAGAATTTGTTTTATTATAAAACCAAAGTGAAAGCACGATCTAAATATGAAATGAAGTTGAATTACTTTGGAAGTGCTTTGGCTCATAACGGTAATAAAATGTGACAAGATAATCCTGAAATGTTATATTTGATCTACTTTTTACACTTCAAACCTGAATGGAAAATTTATCTTAGGATGTTTATATTAAGTTAAGGAATTTATATTCTAAAAATTCTCCTAACGATCTTTGATCTATACCTAAATTTTAAGTGGTGCATTTTGAATAAAATTGCTTTTTATGAACAACATTTCACATGTTGTTTAAAATATTTCTCAATTCTTGTAGATGGCTTAAGAATACCGTGTATTCCGGAGTATAACGGGCACCTATATGCGTCCGAACTGCATTTTAAAAATGTTTAAGTTTATTCGCCAATTTTTTTTTCAATTCCTACTATCCTACTATTAGTTCACAATCTCCCTATATATATATATATCTTGATCGAATTTCCAAGCGTTAATAAAATACATTTTAAAACGCTCAATTGAGTTGAAATTTTATATACATAATTATTTTGGATGACAATACTGTATAATTTATTTATAATTAATAAAAAAATATTTGAGTTAAACTAATTATTCAAGGAATTACATTTTCAGCCACGTTGGGATCATTTTTGGCGACTTGTGTGAGTCAAAATTTTAAAAGGTTTTTGTCCCCTCACATTTTAAAGCGCTCATATGAGATGAAATTTTCTATACACGATTGCTTTGGGTGCCGTTATTATTTTATTATAATCAATTCAATTTAATTTACTGAATATAATTACTTAAAGAATTATATACAGATACAATTACAATGGCTTCATTTTTAGCAACTTGGGTCGAAACGAAAAGATTTATTTTTCTCTCATTTTAAAGCATTCAGTTGAAATGAAATTTTATATACCCTATTGTTTTGGATGACAATACGATATTTTTAATGATAATTAATAAAAAATAATTGCCTCCTAATATTGTGATTCTGTCATTTGTATTATACACATTTGTATTTACATTATTAATATATATATATATATAAAATATTTTAATTATTTTTTAGAAATACCATAAAATCCTGGCGCATAACGCGCACCCGATTTATGTTTTTAATTCATTCTCAGATATTAATCCAATCTTTAGAAAAATATAGTATACTTCAGAGCTACAACCCTTTAAAAGTTCATAAGGAATGTCATTTATTTTGAATAAACAGTATTTCGATACATGAAGAAGACTAATTTATTTGTATGATCATCTATTTTTTTTATTTTTAAAGCTCTTATTTTTATACCCGGCGTGTAACTCGCACCCCTAAATTTCGATCTTATTTTTTGCATTAAAAGTGAGCGTTATTCGCCAAACTCTAAAAGTAACTTTTGTGGGTTGAAAATTTTATTCATCGAATGTTTGAGATGTACCCATGTGTGAATAAAATTATTCCATAGAGTATTTTTCTTTCAAGTCGATCTGCAAATTAGTAATTACTTTTGCAGACATCATACACTTTCAAGAAGCTGGTAACATTAATTTTTAGTGAGGCATAATATAGGTAGATCCCAATTCCTACAATGCAATTTTGAAGCCCAGTTTCCTCTCTACAGGAGGCACCTGAGATGCAAAATTGTACCAGGAATTTAATTTTGTGAAGAGCACCTATATAAGCCAAACAGGCACTCAAAGGTTGTTTTACATGCTGCATAATCATATGACATCTCACTGTCCAGTTTTTGCATCAAGAAAATCCACGGACTTGTGTCAAGGTATAACCCTGAAACCAGGGAATACAAGGCCATTGCTTTACCAACTATGCCACCCAACGGAAAAACAATTAAAAAAGTATAATCAGGAATTTGAATTGTAGGAGGCGCTTTCCTGTGTACGAAAAATAAATGATGTCCTTGAATAGAAAATAATTTTTGAAGCGAATTAATAATGCAAATGAAGTTATTTAATTATTATTTATTTATTAATAAGTCAGTTACCTTTTATTCATTAAAAATGATATCAAATTTGGTTAGTTGTAATGAGGTTTTCGCGAAAGAATACAGTTGCCCTATCTTATTTTTATATAATTAATTGTGGATCAAGACAGCTGTGAAGAGAAATCTATATTTATATAATTTATAATCACTACACCGCTGTACGTTGCGAAAATATCAATCAAATTAGTTTTGTTTCAAAATAACTCCTTTGAAAATGGTTTATGCCATTTAAAACTTTAAACACACATAAAATAAAAAAGTTCAATTTAAAAAAACTTTATTTTAAAATATTTATTAAGAAATATAGAGATAGCTTAGAGACGTAGATACTTACCAAAAATGTTTTTTATATGTGTATGTGTGAAAGATGCCATATTCTTAATGTACCTAGACTTTAATTTTCTTAAGCAAATTATTTCGTCAATTTAAATATTTTAGTTAGATTAAGATACAAAAACATAAATAATCAATGATGAAATTTATATTTACGTACGTAAATATCCCTATTCCCAAAACTTGTTTTAGAGGTATTCAAATATTAATACATTATTGCGTTGTAAATATTCTCGAAATTTAATTCAAAAAATTCCTCTATCCATTAACAATATAACTGGGGAACAAAAAAACAAAATCCTCAAAACTCCATTCCATCATAATAGAAAGAAAGGAAATTGAAACAAAAAAAGTTCCTTAGAGTTCGCAATGACCTTGGAAATGCACAAAACTATTCATTGTGTTTTTACTGGTGGGTGAATGATACTTCAAAATGCAATCTTTGTGATATCCGACTTTAAATGCACTGCATTTTTATAAACGCACGTTTTTCTCTTCTGAAATTATCTCTGATCCCTTACGGCAGTCACTTCAATATTTCGAGACCCATTGCAAGTGGACAAGCCTATCTAAGCGATTTTAAATGTGAATTTCTCCCAAAGGGGTATTTTTTCTCTATAGACTCTTATCTTTTCTCTCTTATTATCTATACGATGCCCTTTTTTGCAATTACTTTTGCATTTGTAAAAAAAAACAAGTATTTATCTTTTTACTAAAGAAAAACTGCTCTTTTATTACTTTGTCTACCTCTTAAAGAAAAAAGAAATATGCTAAATTGATGCAACACTGATATAAGTAAAAAAAAGAAACTGATATTACGGAATAAAAAGAGCACCAAAAGATTTTCCTTTTTGTTCTGTATTGTCAATTTCTTTTTTATTACAGATAATTCACTAAATGAACACTAAATGATTTTCCTTTAATATGATGAATTCTGTTTGTCGGCTAGGTGGAGCTTAGTTGGCTTGTCCGCCTCGTAAGTCTGAGGTCACAGGTTCGATCCCGGATGGAGTCGATAAATTTTCTGCGTGCAAAATCGCAGGACATGTATGTCATATAACTATGTGACATATAAAGGATACCTTGAGTATAAATTTGGTTTTGGTATTTCGGCAAAATACTGACAGCATCCATGTCGTATGATTATGCATCATGTTAAACAAACTTAGTGTGCCTGTTTGGCTTGGGTACTCTGAACAATCTTAAATTCTTAGTACATTTTCAAATCGTTAGAGCACAGGTGGGTCCCTCTGGAAGAAACTAGGTGTCAAAATTGCGTTGTGGCCATTGATATCCACCTATATGACGCCACATTAAAAAAGTAATACCAGCTTCCTGGGAATGTACTAGGTCTGCAATGGTAATTATCAATTTCCCAATTAAAAACAGTCAATATTAAATCACAGCAGCACTTATCATCCACAAAAACTTGAATGGAATAAATTCAATCGTCAAATATTTAGTAGTGGGAGACGAACTAGATGATACCACCAATGAAATGGCTATAACATTTCTTGACTTGCTGTGTCTACAAAGACTAAATTGCCAAAATACAGCCCATTTTAAAAACAAACAAGCAGGAGTCTAAGTTCACAACTAGGCAAAAAATCCAATTTGTAATTCTTATAAGAAATGTACAATGGTTTTGAATGTATAATCTGGTTATGTTGAAATTACATTTTTTTTCAAAGGTTCAATTATTTATTGATATGTCGCAGGAAAATGATAAAATTAGGAAGTTCATCAAATCCCTAAAGGATATGATCAATTGACGGGAGATGTTAAAATAACGTCTCTTCAAGGTCATTTCCCTGATGAAAGGAAGTGATCTTTTAAATGAAGTTAGGCTTAGCAAGAAAATGCGTCGAGTCCCGTGAGTGCGATTATTCTCGGAACGCCCGGCCCTGGAGAAACGCTTCTTTCTCCTTTCGCTTATCCTAAAGGTTAAAAAAGAAGAAATATTAATTTCCTGAAAGGAAGCAAAACAAAATGCAAGTGTCATAATAAGAAATACAATAATATAGTATACAACTACACTGATATAATATGCTTATAAATGTGACAGTACTGGGCAATGTATTTGGTAATTGTCTTATCAATACTAAATTAAGGACAAGTTTCATAATTTCTAGTGACTCCCATGGGTTTGCTTTGCAGTGCAAAATTTTTAAAAGAAAACCTTAATATTAGAAACTGAAGAAGGCTTCCATATTTAGCTGAAAACTAAATGGATGTTTGAGGAAATGAACATTTTATTTAAATAAAAATTATTTTGCAATATGCTCCAATTTAAAAATTATAAATGAATAGTAGCTCGCATTTTGCTTATTCTGTTATTTAGATTATTTATTACATAAAAGTAACACACACAAAATTTAATACATACCATGATAATTTAGTATTTGTACGATATTATAATTAAGACCGATCGTATTTTAGGTTTATTTATCAAAGTGCCTTATTATTGCATTCAATTCATTGTTATTGTAAGAGAGGTGGTGCGATGAAAATTATGATTGAATATTGGGTCGCAAATATTGAAAGTTTGAGAAGCCCTGTGGTAATGTGAATTGCATGTTGACTTAAGCTGTCTCACTTCAATTGAGAATATTCTTTGTAGCTGCGTACATGTTTTCATAGCTCAAATGACTGGCATGGTTCCTGGATATCAAAGCATAATTTTTAGATTTTGCTTTCACACCCGTGTTTTTGACTGATTCTCAATTTGGTTACCTACAACAGCGTTTTTATGTGTGTGTGTGTATCCCTATCAGCGATTTAATAACTAAGATTTTTTCCATGGAATCTTACATCATATGTCATCAAATATCTCCATATCAAGTTAGGTGATGTTGCGGTTATTTGATTCATTTCCAGAGGGCTCTAAATATATATATATAGTATCAGTTTAATTAAAAAATCACAACATATACCGTAAAATCAGGCATATAACGCGCTTTTGTGACACAAACAAGTAATATAATTTTTTAAGTCAATTTCTACTTATATCAACAAAGAAATATATTATTAAATAGTTACAATTAATATAAATATGTGTATACATAGGATAGAATCACAACATTAAGTGGTAATTAATTTTTATTTATTATCATTAAAGTATTATATTGTCATCCAAAACAATCGTGTCTATAAAATTTCAGTTCAACCGAATGCTTTAAAACGTGAGAAAAAAACTTTTTTAAGTTTTGACGTTTTGACACACAAGTCGTCAAAATGGTCGCTAAGTCGCCAACGTGGCTGTATTTGTAATTCTTTAAATAATTAGTTTTAATCAATTAATTTTTATTAATTATAATTAAATTATTGTATTGCCATCCAAATAATCATGTGTATTAAATTTCAGCTCTATTGAGCGCTTTAAAATATATTTTATTAACGATTGAATATTCCACCAAGATAAATAAATAAACAAACACACAAATAAATAAATAAATAGAGAGTGTGTGTTAATAGCAGGAATTGAAAAATAAGACCGAAATTTAAAGCTGCACGATATACGCCGGATATAAAAGGGAAAGCTGGAAAAATGAAAAATAAAATGACCATAGAAAAAGAAATTAGACATCTGCATAGATCGATATACAGATTATTTATAAGAAATATCATTTCTTATGAACTTAAAGGTTTTATTTCTATAAGTATACTATTTTTTCAAAAGCCTGCAATAATACCTCGAGTAAATGACTTCAAAACATATGAGAATACGTGTGCTCTAAGTTTTTTCGTAAAATGGGGCTTCGCGTTATACGCCGAATGCATCTAAAATTAAAAAATGCAGCTCTAAAGTATGAGTGCGCATTATATGCCAGATTTTACGTTAAGTAAAAATATAAGTTTAAATACAATAAGTTGTTTTATAAAAAATTTTCTGCTAAACTTTGTGTGAAAACCCCACCTAACATTTTTGTGAATAATTATTATATGGGCTTTAACTTGCTTATAAATTTCATAATGTATAGTTTACTCCTTACCTTATAAAACACTATTACTGATGAATCGGTAGGTGATGAGAAAATCTAACCATCCATCAAATTAAATAATCAGACATTTCTTGATTTTTCTCAAACTTTGCTTAACATTCTCAATTTGAACATTTTTCTCAAGCACTTTTCATTTCCAGATTTTTGTGAATTAGTCCTCTATAAATAGATTAATCATAAAAGGAAATAAATCTAAACTCGTTTAATCCGCCGTGTTCCAAACTGAAAGAAAGTACATGTAAGCTGTGACACAAAGAGGCTCTTCCGATGAAGTCAGAGTAATTAAGAACACATACAAGAAAACTTAAGGTTTGGGCAAACAAAAATCTCTATAGATGAAAGTTAGCAGAAAGAAAGAAATTTCGTTTCCTATGTGGAGGATGTAGTTTTTTTGGGATGCAACATCAAGAAGCAAGAAAAAAATCATTTTCCTTTCCTCAAAGAAATACTTTCTTCTACATATTTACAAAAAGTATTCTAGTCTACCACTTGTTCTATATATATATTTAAATTTATGTAATTTAATCACAACTTAATAATCAATTAAAAAATTGAATTTGTATAAATCTTATATAACATTAAATCTCATTTCAAAATATCAATGGCGAATATAGAAGATAAAATTCCAACGTTTTCAAATAAAATTAAAAATTTATAAAATAAAAATTTGTAAAATATCCAAGTGCAACCTCGGACATAGGACCGATAAGTGGGGTTAAATTAGTTTGATGGTGCCAACCTTCCTCCTATTGCAACTTGGTAATTTAATCGGAAAATATCCAATTCTCAAAAATTTAAAAATTTAAATTAAACCATTAAAATTGAAAAATTAAACTAATCGCCATAGCATTCTGAAAGAGATATTATAATATTAAAATATTAAAATTCTAAAACAATTAAGTGCATAATATAAGTGAACCATCGAACACCAAAGATGACGCACCCATCTTTAAAATAGTTGTATAGGTAGAAAAAATGTCTAAAATCCGAAAGTTCAAATTAAAAACTCGGTATGTTCACAAATGAATAGCGTAAATCATTAAAAACTCACCAAAGAGCATCTTATCAATAATTCAATTCACAATTTTTCTCTCATATTTAATACAACAATTACCACTCCTATATTTTTCTCATATTTCCCACTAATGCTATGTCAATCCAAATGATTCATAATATCACACTAGACTTTAACTATTTGGTATTAGATGCAAATCAGATTATATATATATATATATATATATATATATATATATATATATATATATATATATATATATATCATTATTGTTAAAGAGATTTAAATAGTTATGAGAGATAAATATATATATTCGGGGCAGTTATTTTAATTGTTTAATGTACACTGACGTAGCTGGTACTGAGAGGCCTTGTACCAAAATTCCTTCGGGGATATTTTTTAGATATGTTAGCTTTCTTAGCGGACAGTAGTTACACTTGTTGGGGCCCCTGTAGCTTGGGATACGGCTAATACGGCGGTAGCTAGGCTTCTGTTATTTTTTTTCTTTTCCCTAATGGGGCTGTGCTTTGGTATTTTCAACCTTTGCAGACCTAGTTCATTCCCCAGGAGATGGTATCAATTTTTAGCGTGGCACCATATAGGCGATACCAATTACCGCACGTAATTTTGACGCCCAGTTTCCTCCTCAGAGAGAGGCACCTGACCTCTGATGATGTGAACCTGCACTAGGATTTTAACTTTTCCGAGATCACCCAAGCCAAACAGACACTCTTGGGATCTTTTGCGTGCTGCATAATCATATGACATGGCTGCTGTCGATTTTCTACATCATGAAAATCCACCGACTTGAACCGGGGTCGAACTCTCAACCTTGGGTATACAAAGGCCAGCGACAAACCAACCACGCCCCCCTTCAGCCGTCATGCTTCTGTTAATATGTACACAAAACACATTCGTCAATAGAATCATACTGCAGTTTGTCAATGGCAAAATTGTAGACCTTACAAATATCACAATTGAGTAATTGTTTATTGACGTGGCACTACAAAGCAACATGAGATCTATCGGTAACGGCCCTCGTAATTTTAAGACAGTTAAGTGACGTTGATAATAACTGAGCAGGCACCCTCATTAAAGCATCCATACCAATCAAAAGAAAGACTTTGAATCTCGACAAACGTGCATCAACCCCTCTATACAGAGAGTTGCAGTAGCACTAGGGCTTCAACGTGTGATACGTCGACGACGAACACGTGTACATGACCACTAGGATACCACAGCCTGCCTAGTAATGTCTCACGCAGTTTATCAGCCTTACAAAAGCTTCACAAAATATGTGTTTCCTAGAGCAGAACAAAACTAATCATATGAACAAATATTTTAAATAAATCTGAGGTAAAGTTTGGTGGATATACACTGGTGTTCAAAGTTAAGAGCACTTGCATATTTTGTAGAAATGTAAGAGGCCTCGCATCTATCGCGAACACCTAGATGTGTATGGGGAAGGGAAGAAACACTCGACATGATCCAACTAATATATTTATTTCCCCACAAAGAACAGACACGATTTCAACTGATAATAGTAAGAAAATGTTTGAATGTTAACACTGTGAAAGTGGAACAACGACAGTAAAACGTGAGCGATTAGGAGACTAACAAACTTGATCCTCATCTTAATTAAGGATCTAACCTATCATCCGATTCAATTTAATCTTAATTCAATCTTAGTGAACAGTCGTCACTTTAAAGTTTCCTCCTAATAAGAATCAAATCACTATAATTCTAATATTATACCTTCAGGAGCAATCTCACCTGGCTCGGGTATATATTGTCTCCTTCTCTCTTTACAAGCTAGAAATCCTCGTATATTTATAGTAAGTTAATTTACATATCACGATTATCTTCTTCCGAAGGGTTGGTAGTGAATAACGCGAATCGATTGCCCAAAGATTTCACGAAAGAATTAGTTGGAAAAATTGCACAGAATTTTACGAACAGGTTAGAACGAAATAAAAACACTGCTTGAAACCAAAATGCATATCTTGAGTGTTAGATACGTAAGCGTATACGTGTGTATGAACAGAAGGTCGAGTAACAGAATTTATAAGCTCGCTTGTCAAAATCCACATTTTGTTCACCTCCGAATTCCTTTGTTTTTTTGGCAACAGCCGGTTAAACTAAAATTCAAACATCCAAAGAGTAAAAATAAGTAACTATCAATGTTTAGATGGTGGAAGGAGGTGGTGAATTTTGGGTAGAGGCTTGAAGCAGGCCCATCTCAAATCCAGATTTGTAGCTAATTCAAATTAACGATCAACGTCGCTTTCAACTTATGGAAACAGTTTCAGGTTACCGGATTAGTCGAGAGAAAACCTGAGCAATGCCGTCTAATAGCAACGACTACCAGAGAATATCGCCATTTCTCCATTATAGCGAGGTTTAACAAAGGATACTACAGCTTCAGTTATCTCGTGAATTGTATGCCGACACATGAACCTGAGTTTTAAAAGTGAATGTTTCCAAAGACTTCATGACGGAGGGTTGTTTGTAATAGACCTGTTGTTTGCGTCCCTCTCAGTTTTGCGAAAAGGATAGTCTGTTTATAAAGGGTGCAGATATCATAAAATTGGAGCACAGATGAATGGGCAACCATTCACTTCTCTGATGAGTCCGGGTTCAACCTAACTTGGATTCTTGCCGTTCTTTCATATGGTGACAACCAAGGATAAGCTACCTGCCTTTCAATGTACAAGAAATGTACCATTATGGCAGCAGATGCATCATCACTAGGTAAGCGTCACATCTAACGGCCACAAACACCTCTTTGTATTTCAAAGAGAGGCTATGACTTTTGTGAGGTATAGCAATAAGGTCTTTGAGCCCTACGTTTATTTTTGTACGAGTGCAGTTGACCCTGATTTCCTTTTAATGGATGACAACACGATGTCACTTGGAGCTCATATAGTTGACGAGTTTCTGGAAAGTGAGGATATTTGAGGCAGGGATTGGCCAGTCAGATCGTCAGACTTTACTCCCTATAAAGTGTGCCTGGGAGACTCTGGGAAGGACAATTACATCTCGCAACCCCCTCCAAGAATCATTCAAGACCTGAAAACCGAGTTGCTTAACGCGCGGGTAAGTTCAATTTTTACAGAAACTCATAAGTTCCCTTATTTGCAGTATAAGATCACGATGCCAGGCCTGTGTATCTGTAAGAGGAGAGCATACCCTCTATTATTTATTTTTGTTCTATTCTTCTACTGGTGTTTCATACTTTCTGACTCTGATTAATGTTACGCACGATCATTATAAATGTATTATAATTTTGAATCGACTATTTTTTTTGCGTTGCATTCACCCTACGTACATACCAAATTTGACTTAAATCTATCCAATAGTTCTAGAGATAATCGACCAAATCTAAAAGCTAAATTTGTGAACACCCGTGTGGATATCAATCAGCTCCGAGAAGGAGAAAATTAAAGACTTTATAAGTTATAAACGTGCTTTAACCCTTTATCTACCGGCGGTACTTATAAGTACCACTCAATTTAAAGTTAGATAAAATAATCAACTGTACGAATATTCTGAAGATACTTAGCAGGAATATTCTTTTAAATCCATTCTTTCAAGATATGTAGCAGCACGGATTAAATGATGAGTGTTTTAGCGGGGAAGTACAATAAATTTATAGCAGAAGTTATGTTTACTGCTGACATTTTAATCGGATTGCGAAGATTGTCATTTTTTTCCAAAAAGTAATTAATATCAAGTGTCTTATTTTTTTTTTGTACGTTAATGAAGACCTTAGAAAACGATTTGACTATCTATTTTAAGTGAACAATGTATATAATTAATTTTCCAGTTGAATAACTTTGTGGTACTTGTAAGTACCGACAGCGCAAGACGTTAGAGCAAGAACTTGGATTTTTTTCCAGTCCGTATATCTTATTGATGTTTTTTGTTGCGTTGTAGAGTCATCACAATACTGCAATAGAATTATGCTTTTTTTTAGCATTTCTTTTCAGTCAAACTTATTTATTATGCTTTTTTATGGTTTTATTTTAACGTTTTCAAAAAAAATTTGAACTTTAAATCTGAGCTTGGTCTTTTTTCACACAATTAAATGAGAAATCCAATCATTTTTCAAAAATCAACAATATTTTAATTTCTTTATGTGTAACTGAGATTTAACAATAACTGGAGATATTCAAAGTGCTATTATTATTATTATTATTTCCTTTTATTAGAAAGTTTTGTAAAAGAAGCGCAGTCATTAAGAGGCATTTTATGTATTACATAATCTACCATCCGAAAGCAGTGATATATTAACAGATGATTTTTCAGATGAAGAAGTCCCAACAAATAATCTGCTGGAATTTTCGTTAGATTCTAAAGAGGACGATGAAGTGACTGAACAAGACTCAAGGTGTAGTAGTTTATGTAATGAAAGTACATCATTTCTTACCCCACGATGCAGTGCTTTTGAAAAAATCATTCGAAGCCTCACTCAAAATGCACGTGTAAAGAATTTTTGTGTATTATTGAAAAGAAAAACTGTTTCTCTTTGAATAACATTAAATTCTGTTTACATTAAAACTTCGTTTATCCCAACGTTAATTATCCGGAGCGTCAAATATCCGAACCAGTTTTTTTTCAGACACCTTGCAGCGAAAAAACGAAGGTGTACAATGGTACAGCGAAAAATAAGTGATTATTTTCCACAATAAAAGTAAAATTGCGACACTTTGCACCTTTTTTGCTTTTTCTTCAAGCACGTTTCCCACATGTGATGATTTTCAATATTCGTGTAGTGTCCGGTTTCATATACTGCATGGATCGCACTCGATTTTCGGTTATCCGAATTATCGCGTATCCGAATGGTGTCCGATCCCAATTGATACGGATAAACGACGTTCTACTGTTTGTATAAAACAGTTTTTAAGAAAAAATTCTTTAAAAATTTAATAATTTTAAAAAAATAATTTTTTTTGTGCTGTGTAAAATATTGGAATTTTCCCGGTTATTTGGCTTTTTTTAAAAAGTTAAAAACTCGTTAAAAGCCATTCGGTTTTTTCATTAGGGGAATTTTTGGGCCTTTTTGGACTGCTGTACTTTAAAACAAATTTTTAATTGTGGTTTAAATTTCCCCCAAAGTTGAATATTTTTTTATGTATTTCCTTACTTTCAATTAGTGAATAAAAAAAATATTGCTTGAATAAAATTGCAGCAAATCATAATCGGTAATAAAGGTATAAATATGAACAATTTTTTAGGCAAATATTTAACAATGACAAACCTAAAAACTATAAATAACCCTTTAAAAAAGTTTTTTTTTTTAAAAATTTGGGCATTAAATTCTTTTATAAAAATTGTTGGAAATAAAACTCAACCATTTTTTTAACACATTTAATTTGAAAACTCGTTTCTTTTTTTTTTTTTTTTCAAAGTACATATAATCTATAAGTTCTCGATTTTAAAATTTCAACTTAAAAAAAATTTAAAATTTACCCGAGTTTTCATTAAATATAAAACAATAAAGTTAAACAAAAACATGATACCATAATTAAAATTTAAAAGGGGTTTTCTCGCCCCCCAAAAAATACTTTTTTTTGGGCATTCCTCCCAAAATTGTACCAAATTAAATTTTTTTAAAAAGATAAGAAATCAAATTTTTTAAAAAAAAAATATTAGTAAAATTTACCAAAAAAGAAAAATTTAATTTTTTTTATAGTTAAAATTGGTTTTTTGGGGGTTTAAAAACAAATTCTATTATATCAAGAGTACAATAAATCGTTTTTTACAATCATGTTTAAATTTTTCCTTTTTCAAGAAATTCAGAATAAAATTTTTTTTTGTTTTTTGCCTTTGAGATTTATTTTTTTTCCTTTCAGTTTCTGTGCTTTGTGTGTTAAACAAACAATTTTAATTTGTAATGTTAGCTTAAGAAAAGTTTCTAGGTATTGTGCAAAGAAAAGTATGTTTGTTTGCTTACTTACATCAAAGAAATGAAAAAGAACAACGATTAACGAAAGAATATTTATTTGCTTAGTTAAAAGTTTTATTATTTTACTTTAGTTTATGCGAGATATTCACTTTCTACAGGAATGAAAAAACTCATTAAGGACCACATAATCAATACGAGTTTCTTTGATCAAAACATCCTTTCTGCACTAATTATTTTTTCAGGAAAGTTTTTTTCTCTTTCTTTGAATACATTAGAAGAAAATTTAAATTTAAAAAACTAAATTTTTAATTTTTTAATTTCAAAATTTTAAAAAACCCGAAAAAGGGGAGGGAAAAATTTAATTTCTTTTTTAATAAGAAAACAATAAATATTATTGTGCATTTGATTTAAGATATTTCTTTGCGGAATTTAAAAAGGTTTTTTAAAAAACAATTTAAACTATTATATTAACATCTCAAAATAACATTTTAAAAGCGTATAAACGGGGAAAAGAATGCAATATTTATTAATACTCCACTTATTTCTTTGTTATTAACTCTCTTGAGCTCGTGAATAACAATTCAAAGTCACTTTTACTCTCACAAAAAAAATTAGAGCAATATAAAAATATCTACTATTGCCAATCTTAATTTAAGTTTCTAAAATATATCAAACAATTATAATAATCAGATATTTGATCAACCCCATGATGAATAACATTAAAATCAAAAGGGGAGAAAAAATGATAAAAATGTGAAAAATATATATTATTCTTTTAATACTTGTATACTTTTGCAATTGAATCCTTTCGATGCACTGAAAAAATTAACACACAAATTATATATTTATATTACAAAATTTCTAATAAACTTTATCTTACATGGAATTTTTCTTTTTATTTTATTGAATCTGGAGAAACTATCAGATTTTTATAAACATAAGATAATTCTAGAGTCCTGGAAAATCATCAGGATTTGAAATCCAATAGAAATGTACTGTGCTGAACAACAATTAGAACATTATATCCCTTGAAATATTTCCTGACATAGAAAATTCTGCGTCAACAAAATATATATAGTGTTACATAGATCGGGATTCGAGGATTATATGTAATCAGTCGCAACGAGCAAGACAATTCTTCAGGAGAGATGGAATTTTATTGTCAAAAAAAAAACTTGAAATACAAGATACAGTACTAAAACTCACTGAGTAAGTATCAGAAGACCATCACACATTCTACGGCGCTTAGATAACTATCAGTGTCTGAAATACAAGTATGTAAAGGTTATTCACAAACACTCGCTTTTTCTACTCAACAGCCGCTGAAAAACTAATCAGTGGTCGACTGTCCATGGTCAAATCAATACTACTATTCAGCTGCCAAAACAAGACTAACTCAGTTTCGACGAGCGACTCTTTATTTATAGATCTCACGGACTCTTCCCGAAAAAATTCGCTTGCGTTAGGGATCATAACTCCACTAATTTTAGGAATAATCTATAGGGTCACGAACTCACCAATATGGTTGCCAAAAATGATGCCAATGGGGCTGTATCGCCAAGATTTCGCCGTTTCCATCGAATTACCATTATAATGTAAGTAACGGCGTTACTGGCGCGAATATTGCAATTTTAACATAAAATAAATACAACATAAAAGTAATATAAACGTATTACACTTTCAGATATAAATTATTTCCACTATTTTAAAAATTCGTAACAATATATACTATACTGTTCGAATTGATTAGGATAAATATTTTTCTCTTTTACGAGTGGTATGTGATTATCAATTATGTCCCGAAACTCCTCAATCACAGGTTATATCTACCAAGGAAAAATGTGGCGGTTCGATCTTGACTGTAATTTACTCGTTTATTTGGTTTTTGTACATTAGTAGTTTAGTTTTGAGCTTTTCAGTGTGGAAGCTGATGGTTATAATTTTGCGTTCCACTTAACACGTGCTACTTTTGCTTGTTCAGAGATGAATATTACTTCAAGAAAGCTTTCTAAAATAATCACTTTTAATGAACACTTCTACGACTGTGAGAGAATTAGCTATGGCAGTTGGTGTGGGCAAAGCAAGTAATTCAAGAATATCAAGAACACTTCAAGTTTCCTGATCATTGTCTACAAAAAGAAAAGGAAAATGTGGGCTCAAACTTAAAATTACTCCAAGAACTGAAGAAACTCTAATAAGAAAAAGTAAAATAAATCTAAGAAAAGCACAGGATTTATTTGAACATGGTGTTGAAGTGAGTACCTCAACTGTACACAAAAAGGGTTGTGGAAGTTATCCGTAAGGCATCAAAACCGAGGAAAAGGCAATTTCTGACTCAGAACATGATGAAAAAAAAAAAAACGTTTAGCATAGGCCAAAAATACTGATGTTGGAATGTTAATAAAAGAAGGTGATTTTTAGTGATTTTCGTTTTTTACCACTTGTCCCAATGAATTCGAATAATATAGTATCTTTGGACAGTGGTTTCAGTTCTTACACTCGTGATCATATTTTTTTTATTCTATGTTAATACTCTTGAATGGTTGAGAAGATAGACGAAGATTTAGCAAATTAGAAGTTTTCTAAACATGAGTGACTTCTAAAAGCTTATTAGTATAAAACGTTATTAGCACCAATTTTGATTACTTTTTACAGCTATTTTAGGCATACCATTGTTAAAGAATAGGGCGACAAGTGGCAGTTTATATACATGGATTCCAAATTTCAATCCACGAAAAAAATCCCCACACATACATATTTGACTCGGATATGTTGACCTCGGACGTAAACTTGTGTTTCAACTTCTGAAACAAAACTATACAGATAATTCAAAAAGCATATAGCTGTTTGTCAACCAAAATATCTTGTTTTAATTGTCATTGGCAAAGGAGCACAGTTGAAAAATAAAATTAAAAATTGAGTTTAGAAAATGGTTGATTAATTGACTCCTATCCCCTTCTGGCCTGAGAAACATTTTGGTCACCAAATTCATTTGAAGTTTTCACCTTCGGGAGCACTCCTCGGATCAAGCTTAAAAATATACCATTGGATATATTTAATAACTTGTTTGGGTAAAAAATTAGTTAAGAAACTAAAAAAAATGTCTTTCGCCAGATTTATCCAAGTTGTATCTTTTGTTACTCTGGGATGTCATACAAAACAAATATGAGAAACTATATAACAATTTGTAAAAAAATTACGAT
>BMAV01012962.1:144396-187650 GCA_019973955.1 Trichonephila inaurata madagascariensis | reverse complement strand
TTAAAGTTTATGAAAATTCCATACAATTCGCTTCAGTAATTAAATTTTTACAGTATCGTGTAATCAAAAATTAACATAAATTAAGATCCATGAAGACACTTTGGAAAACAATTAAACCATTATTTATTCAACGAAATTTTCACATGATGTGCTTAATATGCGAACCAGCAGATGCAAACACATGCTGAAAACGTAAGACAGCATGGTCTACCGACGCATTTAAAATCTTTATTGTAACATACCACATGTGTCTCGTTATGCTAGATTTCAATTCAGAAACAGAAGTATGTCGTTCTCTAAAAACCACATCTTTCAGATGTCCCCAAAGATAAAAATCGTAAGGATTAAGGCCTGGTGAACGCGTGGGGGACAAACGTTTGCTTATGACTCAGTCCGCACCAAAGGTGTCATGTACCAATTTTTTAACAGGTTTAGCGATTTGAGGGGGTTCTCCGTCGTGCATAAATACTGTGGTTTTAAAACAATGTCTATCTTGCAATGCTGGAATCAATTGTTCTCTAAACATCACACCGTAGCTAGTCCTTGCAATACTGCTGCCTTTGGGACCACTTGAAGTTAGGTCTCAAAGAAATATGGGCCCATAAGAAAATCACAAGTCATTCCATATAATTGTTGAATAATTGCTACCATTCTGATAGAATATCTTCACTAACAATACACGTTCCTTCTTATTCAGAGTTATGATTGAAAATTAATCAATGTGATCTTTTTTTTATATTGTTCGATGGGCTTAAAATTTGTAAATATGCTGTCAATAAGTGTTAAAACACAGCAAAGCACCATCTTTCAAGTGAAAATAGCGATTTTTTATTTTTTGCTTATTTTAATTGCGCATGTTGTGAAACGTGAAGTTACCAAATTTCACAAGAAAATTTCAGGTAGTTTTAACTCCAACATCTCTTGAACACTTGCAGTTTAATTATGGCTATAGTGATAAGACGCATGCTTTATAACATAGAAGAAATTGAGAGAAATGATTACCTGACTATCTTACTGGTAGTTTCTTAGGTAGCTAGTAACTGTTTAGTTGTTGGAATAATTTTCATGATACAAATATTACAAGTTAATTTGGCTTGCAGAGATAGAATATTAAGCTTCTAAATTGAGTACGTTACGTTTAAAAATTATGGTATTAAAAGCTAAACATTAAAATTAGAAATATCTGATAATCTTTGGTAGTTTTTAAGGGTGTTTTCGGTAAAAGTACGAGAGATCTAACTAAACGCGAAGCACATTTTTCAGACAGAAAAATGACCCAATTTCCATGGAAATTTGCAATATTATAACTCGTACCTCTGTTAACAATATAGTGTTTTTAAAAATTTCAAAATATTCCGTGAATACTTTCTTTTATGTTTTAATACGTGAAGTCAAAGCCCATTTAGCATTACGGTATATGATAAAAAATGCGAAAAACATTTTATACCAGAAAAAATTAATCAATTCGGTTAAAAATAGGAATTATGGTAAAAAATGCTGCTCTCTAAAGGATAGTGAAGCCAGAATATCATATTAATTTTTTATATATCTGAAAAAATGTTCCAAATTCGGGTCCTATTCTTTAACATTAATAGAAAACAGCCTTAAAATATATTAAGTTATATTATTATGGAAAATTTTAGAAATATTTAAGGGAGAGAGAGAGGATAACATTAAAATATCTAGCATGGCACATGGGAATACTACATTTTTTAAAATTTTTATTAAGAATGAAAATTTTATATGAAATGCACTTAAAACTTTTCCAACAACTTGGAAATAAGCATTCAGTGAAATTCAAAACAAAAAAGAGTTGTAGTATGTGTGTCTATAAAATTGCACAAATTACACAAACTAATAAATACTTCAATGGTTAGTGGAAGAATTTCGTACAGAGTTATATTATGCTACATCGGATTTGCTTCACATAAGCTCATTTCCCCTTCTGTCACACGCAGTTAGCTTACATAAATACATTTATAAGTGTAGTAAACAACACATAATCTCAGAGGAAATCGTAGAATACGCGATCAATTGTGTTTATATAGTGAAGAAATGATATTATTCCTTTTTAATTTATAGTGTAAGCCATATTATTAATTTGGCATATATCGAGTCAGTATCTAAATATAGGTTTTAGAACTTTTGAGATAACTGCAATTTTCATTTCAATTTATCCACGCCTCATAATGTTATTTCATGTCCTCAAATTGAAGTATTTTTTTTATATCTCTCAGTTAGAAAAGTTTGTAGTTTAGTGCATTTAAATAATTACAAAAGTATTTGTCCTCAATTTGAAGAATTGTTATTTGAATGTCGGTCTTTTATTAAACCAAATTTTATTTGGCCATTTGGGTATTAAAAACAGCAACTTCCAAAACATTTTATTTTTGCTCTATCTCCGGGATGGCGAACCAGTGGCACGCGTGCCATTGATGGCTCGTGACACAATGTTTTTGATACGCCAGTGACCAAAATGGTTTGCATTTTATTTAAAAATTTCAAAGTTTTCTAGGAAGTATTATGAACAAATGCGAATGAACTTTTGTGGAGCGGGCACACTCGTTCGTAATTGACTTGCATCAGTTACATTGTGGACTACAATTGCTTATGATGTAAAATTTGTCTACGCATAGCATAGCCAATTTGATTGACACAACTGTACTTTAAAGTTTATCTGCGTTATATTTACGGTTTTTAAATGTTATTTAACACGGCTAGTTTAGCAAAAGAACAAGAGGTGCAAGATAGTAAGTGTAACAGAGAATTTCACAAATTTCGTGGACCGAGAAACATGGCATTATTAGTAATGGTCACAAAGCGTTGTGTGTTTTATGTTCTGGAATAGTGGTATGCAGAACATCGTCTGTAAAACGGCATTTTGAAACAAACCACAAACCCTCCTCTCAAAAAGAGTGAACCACAGAAAAAATAGTTAATTGCTTAGAAACCGATTGGCAGATGACTCAAATTCAGCATGTATTCTACAAAAAGTAACATCTTGCAATCCTAATATAAGTTGTTTCTCATTCAATCTGCAACAACAGTTACACTAATGTTACTTTAATTTTGAATTTCTCGTATAACTAAAACATTTATAACTATACAGTACAAAAGGTATTTTTTCGTAATAAACATAGTTTTGTGTTGATAGTATTTTATTATTTGCCTAAAATTATTTGACGGCACGTCTATACTTTATTAAACACTTCTTTAGAAAGAATGGCACGTTGATCCATAAAGGTTTGATACCCCAGCTCTATTCTATACGAAAAAATATGGAGGATTGAAAACCATATTCGCACATTAAAAAAGAACCCACCCTGAAATAAACTACAAACAAATAGAAAAAATTTGCTTATTACTTAAAAATGTACCTTTATCATAATTACAAGAGCTTACAATCTGTTATATTTCAAGTAATTGCACCAACATGCCTAAAAAATTCCATACTATTTCATAGAATAATGCTTAGAATTAAACAGAGCTTATCAGTGAATATATCAATGAAGAATTCTTGATGAAAGATAAAACTTAAATTTAACGTCCTAAAAATAACTTTATTTCGTAAAGTACATTTTCTTCGAAAGCCTATCTCAAGACATCATTTCCAGTTGATTCATTGCAAGTAGTATTAGCTTGCAGATGATGTTCTATTTCATTTTCGAATAGTTTTTTATTTGTGTGCTTCAAGCTTTCTGAACGAATATTAGTGCTACCTTTTTTTGTCATTTCACAAAAAAAGAAAAGTTTCAGAATTTCTAAATTTAGCTTTCATTTCCTTTCAATGTTAATTTTTTATTCTTTTTACGAGTATCTTCCTTTAATAATTTACATCAAGTGTGAATTTTCCTAAGATTATTTTTCAACTTGAACTCTTCGAATTTGTTACTTAAATTTTCTCGCAGAGAAGCATTTCAGTTCCAAGTAATAACAAGGTAGATTTTTTTTTAATGTAACTCCGTCTTCATCATCTGGGATGAATTTCTTTTTATACATTTAGATAAAGTATCATTGAAGATTTAAAACCTTTTTCTTCCATTTTATACTTGATGATAAAGTAAATATGATATTTTTTGTTTCCAGCACTTCTTCAATGTATGGGTACTTCTTCATATTTGTACATGATAAATATAGATTAAATTATTTTATATTTATATTATTATACACATTTTTGTTGAGTTTCATGCAAGTTTCAAAATATAGAAACAAATATTACGATTACACATATGTAAAAATAAATTTCCTTTATGCAGCTTGAACTCTGAAAAGTGTATAAAATTTTTAAATGGTCATATAAGCAATAAAACGTACTGTTCTAAGAAAAGAATATTAATAAAATATAGAACTCTCAAGTTTCTATGTTTATATTTTTAATTTTTAAGTAAAAAGCGAGAAAATTATCACAAGAACTAGACAATTACATGTTTACTATATAAAAAGTATGAAGACAATAGTATTTCAAAGCTAAATTATCATGGGAAATTACATTTGTTACCATTGCCTCAAGAATGGAAATTAGTATTTAGTTCGAATTATGTTTCTTTGATTTGGATAGAAAATCAAAATTTGAAGAAGACAAAGTTAAGTTTTTTGTAGCTTTTCATATCCCCTTAAGTCTAATTCACTGTAACAAATACAAGTCTATAAATTTGATTGATTATAATACAAATTTTAAATTCCTTACTGGTAAAACTTGAAACATAAGGATTTTTCATTTTTTAAATTAAAAACAAATAAAATAACTCCCTTATCCCATACTTATCACAAAACGCAAATGGCAAATTAAACAAAAACAAATAATAAAAAAAGCAAAATTACTAACAAACCAATTAAATTACACAACCAAGAATGTTGCAATACAAATTAGTGAAAATATAAAATATCAACAGTAAAAAAATTGCAATATGGCTGCGGCTTTATTTGAAACAAACTGAAAAAAACTAGGCCAGGTGATTTTAATAAGATGCAGTTTAATCTGCAGGCAATTTCTTTCTTTCTTTGATGTTGAATAAAAAAGGATAAGCTGTTCAACACTTTGCTCATCCCCAATAATGAAATATTATTGAAATATTAACTGAAACGTTGATACTATATATACATTAATTTAGTTTATAATCTGAGAAATTAAGAATTTAAAGGGGAGAAGCGAAAAATGTACTTTTTTAATTTACTTACTTTTAAAAACAGAAGAAAAAAAATTCTCAACTGGAGAAATAAAACAAAATTATGACAAGAGAAAAAAAATCTTTTAACAGGGGTGGAAAATATATAAATACAAATTGGTTGATCAATGATTTCACGCGAGCTATCTATTATAATTACCGTAAAATAAGGTTTATAGCGCTCACTTTGAACACAAAAAATAAGATCGAAACTTAAGGGCATGCGTTATACGCCGGTTATAAAAACGATAGCTTTAAAAATAACAAAAGAGATGAGCATAAAAAAAATGTTTTTCTATATGTATCTAAATACCACTTTTTTTAAAGAAACGTCTTGCTTTATGAACTAAATAAGTTGTAGTTCTAGAAGTATATTTTCAAAAGTCTGTGATAAAATACCTCGAATAAATGACTTCAAAACATAAGAGCAATGTATGCTAATATTTCAGATTTCTTCGTTAAAAAGGGATTGAGCTTGTTACTCTCAGAGAAAATGATGTTATATCGCTCAAAACACATATCTTAAAGTTAATATTCCGTATTTATTATTATTATCTTTTTTTAAATATAATCCCTTTTACGCATACGAGTGTCTTTACACTTATAACATGCATTTAATTTTATTTGTTTGCATACATAAATTCAAATTCATCAAAAGGATTAACAGATTAAATGCCTACGAAATAAAGCAGTACAAGTAGACCATTTGGACTTGACTGGAAGCTGGAATCTGGGCAGACTCCTCCGTTCCATATCTGGAACTATGCTGGGCTTGGTATTGCAGTCATTGTGGGAGATAGGCGTGACAAATGAAGACAGGAACCAATGGGAAGCAATCAGTCGGACTTGGTTTCGGTAAATTGGAGTAGAAGGGTTGCCATTGGATGAGAGGTCTGTTGTTCTAATTCACCTTACCCGACTCGGTAGAAAAAAATTAACTATTGAGATGTGGGCAAACAAGTGGAATTTATAAGAAACATTGAAATTAAAATGAGAAAAATTTAGAATATTTGACTAAAAATAATTAGAAGTTAATAAAATTAACTTTCTAAAAGGGATTTTAAAATTAAGAAAGCTTGTTGCTTGAAATCATTAGTGGCTTTAAGTGCGGAAAGAATTTCTATTAACTTTGGAAATTGCTTTACAAGATTTGAAATGATTTTGAATAAATCTATTAAATTTTGAATGTCACTTGCATTATTGTCCTTATCGGCGATTATTTGGGGCTCCGAATTTGTCTTTCCTTAGATTCATCATTTAGCGCTGGGGAATTATTTTTTAAGGAATTGTCTGTAAGTGCATCAGCGAAGGATAATCCTTCGGTGATATTTTTACTTTCGAAATTTTTCTTAGCTTTAGTATTAAAGACGGGGGTTCCTTTTTTCGGTTGAGAGAAATTTGGACGCTTGGTGTAGCAAGCAGTATGCCCGTACACCTGACAATTAATGCAGAAGGGATTCTCCTGCCGTTCTTTTATTTTACAGTCTTTGGTTAAGTGCCCTTCACCACACTTTAGACAACGTGGCTTAATATGACAATTCAAAATAAAGCAATACAAGTAAGCGTTAACGGCGTAATGTATGTTGTTACAATGGGTGTTAATATCAAATTGACAAAGAGCGCTCTACACATGAAAGAAGTTAACTATTTCTTTTTGGTAGGTTGGACAAATGAAGCAGGCAGAGATCCTCAACTCGAGTATCGACTCTCCATCTACCATGCCCAGAAGGATGATTCTGGACGCTTTACTTGTATAACTCCCATGGGACACAGACATTCAGTTGACATAGTAGTGGCAGGTAAACATTCACTCTTATTTTATTCTCGAAACACCTCCTCTAAGTGTTTCTTTTTTTCCTTTGCTTTTTACGAAAAATAAGACACATAATATGAATATTTTCTCGAAAAAGTTGCAAAAGAAAATAGATTTATTTTCTGATATTAAATATATTTTTTCTATATATATAAGCAAATAAAAATGTAAATAATTTTATGTGTATTTTGATGATTATTTTTGATCAGTTTATACATTTTTTTTGCTAATTCTAGTCTAATAAGATGTTTGAAGTGGTTAATATGTAGTAAATCGGAAAACATTCGTTTTCCGTAGTCTTTCAAGTTCATCACTCGTTTTGTTCTTATGAGAATTGCATCATTTGTGTAGTATAAAGGAGGATATATATGTATAAACGTATTTTCTTGTGTATCTGCGTTACAATTAAAATATAAAACTCGCTCATAGAAGTCTGTTTACTCAAAATTCATTCTTATAAGGTTTCTTCTCAACAAAAGAAACAAGCTTACCAAACTACAAGTCTGAAGATTTAATAGTTCAAAAATGGGGATATATATCTATAACGCCCCTTTAAGCCCTTGAAACCCTCTCGAGGAACTATTTTCACAAAAAAACTTTTTGTAATGAATCTCTATTCCATGAAAGCAGCATGCCTAACAAATTACAAGCTCGTGGGCTTAATACTTCTAAAACGGGATTATTTATCTTTAACGCTCCTTAACCCCTTTCAGCTCCACTGAATTAAATGTTGTCTATTTGACAAAAAATTTGTTATACACAAACAGTATCTCTTTCTCTTTTTCTCCATTCCTGCATAAGTGAAATATATTCATCAAGTGGGTAAAGTATTTTGACATTATACAATTTGTGGCACTGCAAAAATAAAACCCGTTTGCATATTTTTCTTTTTTTTTGCTTCTGTTAAAACGAAATTAAATATAGTAGAAAATACATACATTTATTCAATCGTAACTTCCTCCAGAGACACATTTAACTTTCAAGCTCGTTTCCGTAAAATCCAGAAAGTATTTTCTGAGAAATGTATTTTGACAACCAATTTTGCAAGGCATACCAGTGCTTTAACTATACATTGTGCGTTATTTATATTTAAGTCAATTAATAATATCAAGTTTACATCAACATTTCGTTTTTACCATAGACACTGCTTTCCCTGATAAACTCATGTTTTGAAGTAAAAACTTTAAGATAATTATAATGTTTTGTATCCTTTGTTTCAGCCGTACACTGCCCGGAGATCCCCATAACCGCTGGTCTTAATGTGAGCAATCCAAGTACGAAGTTGGACACCGAAGTAGTCTTCTTATGCCGAGAGGGTCAGACTCTGATCGGTGCCGAAGAAGCTACTTGTTTGCCCTCCGGTAATTGGTCGGCAGAACCTCCCATCTGCAGAGGTAGCCATCTTTTTTTAGTACAGTATTAAATTTTAACGCTTTATTCAATTTGCAACAGTCATTTCAGATTATTTTAACACCTTGTTTAGCATTCAATCAAGTAAAGCTTCAGAAAAGTTCGGATTTAAAAAAAAATTTGGAGACATTAAATTGATCACAAAATACTACTAATTCGCAGAGCATACTTGAAATAATTTTATATAAATTTGAAAGAACCAAAGTGGAAAAAATTGGGAGGAAAATGTAATTGGCATTATTAACCCCTTAACTATCGCGCCAGCTTGTATATCCGTCTCACTCGATCAATACGTTGAGTGCCCCGGAAACATAATTACGTCTTGCAAAAATAAGATTCTTTCTATACGCTACGAACTCAAAATCTTTTTCAAAGAGTGGAATGCAATAAAATGACTTTGGAAGTGTTTGCAAAGGAATTACTTTTTTTATAGAACAATTTACTTATTTGTGCTTTTTCGCACCCCTTTGTAAAAAATGTTAGAGGGAGTGAGTGAATATTAACGTCGCACCGCTCAGTTACACGAGGGCTTTTGATGACGGACCACGTAATTTTGAACCATGGTCAAGTGACGTGGACGACACCTGAGCTGGTACCCCCCTTTCCTAACTACCACAGCAACAGGAGGACGTTTCAGCTCTCAACAGATTTAGCGTGCATCGCTGCCCAACACGGCGGGTCTTTAGTGGTACTGGCCTCGAACTCGTGACAAAGCCAGCCACGATCCGATACCTATACCACTCGGCTACCGCGGCCACAAAAAAATGTTAGAACTGTGATGAGGATGGCATAACTATTAATTTGCATTTTAGGGGTTAATTATATCAACTATTTTTTAAATATAAAATGCGAAAAAAATAATTTTTGAGGAGAACTATTGAATAAAATTAGATTTGAACGATCGAATATTTTTCTTCAAGTCAAATTTTTATGTAAGTTCTCTATAACTAAAACTCTTGAGTTACATTTGGTTTAGGAATGCAATTTTTTATTTCAATGAGTAAGAAATGATCTTTTGCCACTGTATTCCCCGCTAACCGAACCAAATTATGAGACTTGTTGTTAAGTAAACCCCGGTTAAGGGAGATTGAATCACCGGTTTTAACTTCATTTCACCACATCATTGTTCAAAATAGACCTCATGATAGGGTCTATTGAGCTAGCGCAATTAAATGTATAACCGGGCTTTGAACTTGGGCAGAATTTTCTAGCTGATCTTGCGATGGGGCAACGAATTTATGGCGGGAAACTGGTTTTCTTCCTTTGACACATCGGTCTAGTTATCGGTGGATACGGTGGTTAGATGACTTTTCTTTAAAATTTTTCTGAGAAATAGAAATAAAAGGTTAATAATTTTGCAAAAATTAGATTTTTTTACGTGGTTGAGTGTTGCTAAATCTGTATTTTCTGTTCCAGTGACGGAATGCCCTGATCTTTCCAATGTGACTAATGATTTCCTTCAGGCCAAGATTTCCGGACAAACAGTGGGATCTCGGGCAAATTTCTCTTGCCCATCAGGTTATGGACTGAGAGGAGAAATGGTCCTTCAGTGCTTGGATACAGGGCAATGGTCAGCCCCTGTACCATACTGCGAAGGTCAGTTTTGGGATCTTTAAAACATTGAATGTTCCACAATAATATAAGTATAATATTACTAAAATAAGTATATTATTTTACAAATATATATTATTATATCTGTTAAGTGTTGTATATATTCCATGTTAAAAATATTATTTCAAAATATATTACGTGCAAATTCTTTTTAAAAAAGGGAAATCAAAGCTTTAAAAATATCATTAAAACAAGGCAAATAACACTTAATAAAAACCTCCAAAAAGATAATTTTAATGTTCCAGTTTAAAAGCAGGACAAAGTATCTAAAAAATTACTGGTGTTCAGAATTTATATAATTCTCACTTTTTATTATTTTTAGAAATAATTGGCAGATTTAGGTAAACTAATTATGTATATCAAAGAAAAAACTAAAAAAAAAAATACCAACAACAACTATACAATAATTGTGGTATACAAACATAGGACAACTCATCAGCTCAGAAAAATCTAAAAGAACTAAAATGTGGAACGAAGCGAGTTAGAGGAGATTATGATCCCAATAAGAGTTATACCGCTTTCATGACGTGAATTCATTCAAGAAATGTGAATCCTCGTGATAACTTGTCACACTCTTCTAGAAATGATATTTTCAGCTTCTGCACAGTTGTTGGAATAAAAGGCGTGTCGCAATCACTGTCTGCAATAAGAGTTGCTAAGGGTTTAAAGCCTGTAGATGTAGCAAGTCCATTCATCCAGCGAATATCCGAAAATTCTTCTGCTAGAACAGCTTTACACAGACATACTTTTCTTCCATAAAAATGAAATCAGGGCACACCTGGAGCATAGGACCGCAATATTTCATCTCTATCCTTCATAATAGTCACATAGTATTTACCAAACCCATAGTGATTTAGGAATCCTTCTAAAATGATACTTGTACAGGACATAAAAGTTTTGCTATATATCAGTATGGTCTTCTTTTTGAGTGTTACAGCACATTAGCCAGTTCTATTTCAACATATCATATTGAATAGAAATTTCTCCCATTGATTTCAGCTTTACATTAGATATTCTTCCATGAGCAGAAGATATTCAAACAACTTACAATCAGCTTCTCTCTCATATAACTTTCTGGAAACTATAACCTTTGAAACTTGAATTCTTAATGTGTGTATGAAGTTCACGAGTCCACCGAGAAGTTATTGCATTTTTGCTATATCGCATTGTATGTATAAATTTGTGACATAGCCATCTGTCTATAGTCTGTCTTGGGGGTTCCGCGTAAGTTAGAGGTGTGGGATTATCGGAAGGATGAGACATTCTATAATTCTTAATATGACTTATTAAGAATTTAACTTAAATTACTTATTATAACGAACAAACTTATATTAAGTGAGAATAAACCAAAGTATGCCGATTTATTTAAGTCAGATCGCACAACTAGATCACTTATCAAAATATAACTAATTATCTGCCTAATCTCGCTTCAATATTAAACTAGAGTTCAGAATATAATCCTCCTACCTTGGTTGAAGGCGCAACGACACTGATACGTTCAGGTAGACTTATGTGCTCGTGTGCAATAGTTACTCCTTGTAAATATTAGCGAGGGTGGGCGTCTCCTTGATTCCTGAGTAGGCCGTCTAAAAACACTTCCAACTGTTCCACACTAAGCTTTCTCTAAGATTGCCATTTCTTCTCACTAAACTTTCTATCCTTTTAAAGGTTATCTTATTTGCATTGTTGCTTCGTTTTTCCTCTTGGAATTGGGTTGGAAAAGTTTTGCCATTAATCGTGTCCGTCAAAGAACGTAGGAGTTATGTTAGAAGAAGAACGCGAGAGATGTCACAAATATATATTTAATTGATCGTCATTCTTCTGAGATGACTAAGCCTAAGTCTTCTTTCTCACTCTATCTTTCTCTCTCTCTACAATCTCATTAAATTATTTTCATATGTTAAACAGATACTTAGATGCTATGTAAAATCTCTTTAAAAGTTTGCATTTGAAACTTCAGTGCATAATGTCTCCAGAAGACGCACTAACTTACCCAAACTTGTAACTTTAATTAAGTACTTTTTAATTTCATAGAATTTTGTCAAAACTCACTCACACACAAACGTTTCGAGGCGAGTGAATGAAGCTATCACGAGAGCGTACACATAACTATTTTTTTTTCTAAACTGGACGCCACACACGCGCTTGTGTACTCTTGCGAAATCAACACTACAAAACTAACAGCTTTGCTTGAAACATTAATGTTTCATTTAGCATTTCTTAGAACACAATTCAACTATAAATATGAAAGTTCTCCTAATTTTATTTTCTCTTTAACGGAAGCAAGAATACGTGTTCAAAGAAACTTTTTTTTTAAATTAGTAAATTTTTAATTGCGTAAAAACTTGCTTGCTTTTCGAAGCACAATTTCTTAACTTTTCACAAACAACTGGTTCCTTTTCATAATAATATTTATAAAAATACCTTAAGGCTATTTTGATGCGCATTTATGCCCGGATTGAAGAATATGATTTAAATGATAGATTGTTTTTATTTTGCAGAAGTCATATGTGAATCTCCAGAAGTGCCGAAGAACGGATATCTTCAGAGCAGTAATAAAGACAAGTACCGTGGGGGAGATGTCTTGCAGTTCGCCTGTGATGCTAATCATATGATGGATGGTCAAAACATCATTGTATGTCAAGAGAACGGAAGATGGTCAGCATCAGTACCTAAATGTAAGAATTCATCACCTGTATCTTGTGGTATCATTATTCTTTCTTGATATCATTATTAAAGCATTCTTTATCATTACCTTCCAATACCAATTATAAAAATGATGAACAAACTATGGTTCTCAAACCAGATGTAGCTCCTTTAGTGTTTCGATCCGGAACGCTGCAGAGTTTTTAAACATTTTGGTAGAAATTTTCAGTTTTAATGTTAACAAAAACATTTGAATATATTGCATTTTTAAGTTAACAAAAACTGTCTACAAGAATATGTTTATATATAGTAAATATTTTTAGTGAGTTTGTATAGAAATTGATTTATACGAACAAATAAATGTACTTATTTGCTTTTATATTAAAACTTTGAAAAACACGTAAAATACATGTTAAAATCTCAATTGAATTAATACTAAAAATATTTTCAAGACATTATATTTTTTTAGTATCTTGCTCTAAAATATTCTTTCATGGTTCTCGAAGATATTCATTAGTATTAGTTTATAAGGATTTGGTCAGCTGGATCAGTTAATAAAATTGAATATAAGGATAGGAATAAAAACCACAAATATTATCTCAATTATTTAATTTGAAAGTGATCAGACCAGCAAATATACTTGATTGAGTAAATGTCTTTACGAATGCTTCCCAGCAGGCATTCAAAGATAGAATTATTATTAACATTCTTGCATTTTGCCCTTTCTGAAATTCTAAGAGAAATATTCATAGAGAAGTTTGTAAACAAGATTAAAAAATTTGGTAAGTCTACCAAGTTAGATATAAATCATTCAATAATCTACAGTTACTAAATTAATAGTCAGGAAATCATAAAACATTGCCACACAACATAAAAATAATAACTTTCATCTTTCAAGAATCCAAACACCTGTAGACACCTCACATCTAAGCACATTTTATATTCACTCTATACGTGCTTCTAATACTAGAAATTTTGAAATGCATATAAAAAATGTATAGCTAACATTATAAATTCGATCATGCTATCTACGTTAAAGCGAATCTGGAACAAGCTAAAGATATTGTATTAGTCTAAATCACAAAAAGAATGCAGGTAATGTCAAACATCATCCACATTTAAAATTCATGAATTGTTATATTACTGCATATGAATGTATTGTGATACTATTACATAAAATATTTAGTTAATATTAAATCTTTTTGCATTGTTTAAGATGAAATTATATCAGATTTTTTTATACAGCAGATGACTGTACACAATTTGGAAATGGGATAATTGATGTCACATAAAATATTAAAAGTCACAAAATGCTTTTATATAATAAATTTTTATGAAACATTTAAATATTAATACCAATATGTGCAGATAAAAATTATTGTCGTAATTGTTTTTGGAAAGTTCGAGGTCATACTTAAAAGTTTTCGCTTAAAAGTCTTAAATATTAAACACATATTTTCCTTTCAGACATGTTGAAATATAATAAATAACTCAAATTAATTTTTTAATTGCATTTTGAAAACATTTTACTACATTTGGAATATTTGCATCAATTTTTACAATAGCACAATATCAAAACAGGGAAGATAATTCTTTGGTTTTTGGTAAGGGGTCTTAGGGGCGTTAAATTTTTCTAGAGGTCTGAACATATAAGCAATTTTTAAACAGGTATAATTCTTTTAAATTTAAGTTAAATAATTCGAACCTTTTACATATTATTTATAAAGGAATGCGGCTTCAGAAAAAAATAAAATGTTTAAAATATAATCATAATTTTAAAAATTATAAACATATGAAAATAAGAAACTTTTCTATAAGAAATATTAAGTTTTAACGTCGCGCATGCTATTTTTTAAAATAGTAGCTTTAATTACTAGCTATAAGTTGATTTATAAAGATAAATGTATTCTTATTACACTGTAGCTACTTTTATATAAATAGAATAATAACTTACATATTTTGATAAATACAAAAAATACATTTTTAAAAATATTTAAAAAATATAAATATTTTGCAAATATTTTGAAATACAAAAGATGTATAATACTAAAATTAGGTAGGGTTTAAAGGATATGATGCATTTTATAATTCTATAAAGTTGTATACATCAGAGGATACTATTTTAGAACATAGCGTGCGCAACGCAAAAAGTACTTAATATTTATTGTAGAATTTTCATATGCTTATGATTCTTAAAATTATTATTATATTTTAAACATTTTATACTTTTCTGTGAAGCCCCATTCTTTTATAAATAATGTGTAAAAGATTCGAATCATTTAGTTTAAATTTAAAAGAATTATACCTGTTTGAAAATCGTTTATATTTTCAGTCCTCTAGAGAAATTTAACACCCCTGAGACCCCGTAAGGTATAAATAGAATAATTATATCTTACATTCTGAATGTAGCATAAGTTCAGATATAATGCACCGATGCCCTAACAAACTTAATTTTGCTTTATAGGCGTACTAGCTTGCCAATTTCCTGGACCATCGGATGCCATCATTTCGAAAGCTGACTACTTCTACCGCATCAATGAGACGGTCACTTTTGAATGCAAGGATGGTTTCGAATTGAGGGGACCCAAAATGCTTCGTTGCCTTGACGACGGAAGGTGGTCAAGCACCACTCCCACCTGTCACTCCACGAGAAAGGGTTAAAAAAGGGGGACAGCAGGGGGATGACAGAAGAAGCAGAGAAGGGAAATCTCGTCTTCCACGACATTTATCCTTTTGCGACAGAACAAAACACGGTGCTTCACACACGCTGTTCTGCAACATGGCATGTTTCTACAGCAGACTTAGCAATTAAACAACTATTTTGATCTAATTCTACATTTTAGAACTCTTTTTCCGGTGGAACATCGTCACCGAAGAGCATGCTGTTCATGTTATATAACCTTTCCCTCCCAACCAACAGAAACACTTGCTTTTACAATAGACGTGTTAGCTTCGACCAAGTAGTGACATCACTTACCCGAGATTTTGGAGGAATTTTGAACTTAAAAAGAATAATTCTCAAAAAAAGATATAAAAGTAATGCGATATATCTTTTTTCAAAAGTAATAGAAGGAACTTATTATTGCCATAGAATTAAAAAAAAGACTGCTTACTAAGCTTTTCAAATTTTAATAATTGATTTTGGATTGTGTGGGAAAATGTTTAGCATATCAAATATGACTGAAGAGATCTTTTAGATATTCATAGGAAAATCTATGTTTCTTAAGGTATCCGAACACATTGCAATGAATAAATTCAGCCAAAACACATGTATTTTGTATTTTATTTTATTGAATGCAGCTATATTTCAATACTTTACGAAACGTACTTTTTTTTTTTGCTTTTATGCTACCTAAAGGCTAAGTTAATCCAATTTTAAAAATTTAGAAAAACCAGAAATGGATCTTTAATTTACCAGAAGAGGGTATTTGAATTGTTCCAAATCCATCATGGCGAGTCTGATAACTCAAAATGTTATATAAATGTATTTCTATAAAACTTTTTAAACCTGATATTGATATTTTTTTCTAGAGAATGTACTAAATTTTTTCTTATTGTGTATGAATATTTTTTGAGTTATAACCTGTTATTTAAATAATGGTGTTAAGGGATGTCACAGTTCTTATAGTAATTACTCGATCAGCTCTAAAATTTTTAAATTTTAATAAAGCATTAACATTTTAGTACATCCTGTATAAAATTGCAGATAATTTATTTTAATATTATTTTTACTGATATAAGTTTATTACTTTTTTTCTCAAATTACTTTGAAATTTTTCAAAAAAACATTGCTTAAATTTCACTTATAATGGTGATTTTTTTGTAAAATTAAATATTTTTTAAAAAATATTCTCTTAGTTAAATATTAAAATTTACAGGTATTCATAAGTTAAAAAATATTTAAATACTTTAATATATTTTAATACTCTGTACATGTTCGGATACCTTACATTATTAATTAAATTTTGAAGACTGCATGAAAAACATAAATTAACTACTTTTTCAAATTTATTTGAATTGATTCAAATTAAAACTTACTATAAAACTTAATTCTTTGAAATTGGTTAAATTCTGATATCCTACCACATTCAGAAAGGTCTCAAGAAAAAGCTGTTTTTTTACGAGATCAAAAAACCGAATTTATACTGTAGTCAAATTATATTATAGGAAAATAATACAGGTATGAAACTGATCAAAATAATTCTTAGAATCGTGATAAAGAATCCGTTATTGAGATTCTAGTTGAGCAAGAGCACAAAAAAATGACTGTTTCAGAATGGATGACAACTATTTAAAACAAAACAAGTGTGTGGTGTTTTGCACCACCAATAAGCAACTACATTGTGCCTAAAACTGTTTCAGAAGAAATTCAAATAAAAATGTATTACTCGAGTCTCTGCAGTGTTAGTTTTCTTCAGTGTTCAAGAGTAGAGCAATGCATTGGACTTACGTGTTTTGAGCGTGATTTTATCTGCATTTATGTCTAGCAAAATAAACAATTTTATTAGGCTGAGAAGAATGTATTTTCTTGTATATTGTTATGTATTTCATTAGTGAGAAGAATAGATACTGTTTCAATAATTATCTGGTGTTGGAGTTTTATTTCTTTTATTCTCATATTTCCCGAACGTAGTGTAGTAAATTTTCTAATACCTGAAAGCTATATGTTATTTTTTAATTAGCGTGAGGATTATTTAAATATTTAATTAGGAATACACACTTTATTAATTAGAAATTACTGAAACAACTGTTAATACAGAATGCTGTCTGAATAAATAAAGCTTGATAAAGGATTTTTTTTGAAATTGCCAACTATTTAATTATAATTGATTTAAAAGCATACTTTAGACCAGGGGTAGATAACCTAAATGACCTCGCGGGTCTCTTCGGAAGAACATTACAATCCCATGGGCCGCATATAAAAATATATATGCAGTCCACACAGATATATTATTTTTGTTTTCATGTAAAAAACATAGATAATACAATAATAATAATGCAATGATCAAATAATGTTTAATTTATTTAATTTGTGAGATATCTGTTTCTCTCAACTCATTCACTTAGTTTTTGCAAGACGATCTCAATGCATGTGTATTTGCGTATCGTAATTGATGTTGCAGATTTTCGTGCGTTAAGTTTGATCACGATTTATGTTTGATAAATTTCAATTTAGAAAAAAAATCAAGAGATTCGCAGTAACAGAAGCAACGTGATAAAATAATGACAGTTATGGAATTTATTTTTTGCAAAAAAAAAATTAAAAAAAAAAATAATTTTTAAACAAAATATTGTACAAAAGAGTCGAATCTTGTAGAGTTGTAAAGAATCTTGCGGGCCGCAAAATTATTCAAGGCGGGTCCCATGCGGTCCCGGGCTGCGGGTTGGACACCTCTGATTTAGACCAGTGGTCTTCAAACTGTGTTTTTCAACGGTTTTTAAATACTTTGAAATCACAAGTATATGTGTCATATTTTAGTTATCACAAGTCTATTGTCTCCGCTCTTCCCAAATTAAACAAGAATAATTATTTTTGATAAAATATTGCACATTTCTCTTTTTGTTAATTAAATACAATTTTCATTAAAGATATAATTATACGATAGAAAATTATTGCCAATCATACCCGATATTCTCTCTCATATTTTTTTTCAGGAAAAAAGTTAATATTGCGTATTTACCACGATAACATGTCATGCGACTACTGTAAGACTCGTTTCTTTCTTTCTTTTTTCTTTTGTTGGAATCAAAGCACTAAAAACAAAATAATAGTATCATTTATTTCTAAGGAAGATTTTTGAGTGTATATTGTTCTAAGAACACATCCTTATCTTAAACTCCAATCTCAAAAAATATTTATTTGGTGAATATTGTGCAATTGCATCTTAATTTCTTGCAACCAAAGTTTTCTAGTCAGATCTACAGCTACGGTAGCCGTGTGTCAAAAGTTGCCAGTATCATGAGTGTTGCGATTTATTTGTAAGTTCAAGGTTCAATTTTGTGAAAGAATAGTATACGGAAAAAGAATGACTTCCAAACTTTAAATGAGGCTAACACTTTTTTAAATGGTTAGTTTAGTGATTATGAATGATTGGGAAAAAGAAAAAAATTGTTCTTGGGGAGGGGGGGGGGGGTATCACATGACACATGACCATGATTTGTCATCAAAAGTTTTCGAGTATTTAGAATTATTGGTAACTTAGTAATTCAAACGCAACTTGACATAATGCCAATTTCATAAAAAAAAGATGGATATATATAAAAAAAAATGAGTTTAAAAGAGAAAATAGCTGCCTATATAGAAGAAATTCCACCAAAGTTCTGGTCATAGAAAATCATTGTAACAGAATGGTCATTTCTGCTTGCTGGTAGCTGGCGATATTCAATTCAAGCCATGTATTTTTATTTTAAATTTCTCTAAATGATTACTTGTAAATTATTGTGATATTAACTGCAACTTTTTTAAATATGCTGATTATAACAATCCCATACTAATAAATATCAGTCATGAGGGTATATATACAATCCTTTGTGAGCTACACATTAAATGTAAAAAGGCTCTAAAATTTTGACAAATATTGCGGAAAATAGACGAGGAAATGACCACTTAAATGTCATCATGAGTAATGTCTGAGAAGCCTCAATGTACGAAACTTGTGATTCACGTTGTTCTAATTGTTTATTGAACTTTTTTACCATCTGCTTTGTGTGGCTAACATAGCCGGGTGGTTAGAGTCGTATCTTTTTGCCTGAGTCATTTTAATTAATTCATTTTGGAACTCTGCTTCTATTAAATGTCCAGTTTATTAGTTTTGTTTGGACACGATGTTGTTTAAAACTATCGGGAATCGAAGCTTTTACGTCGGCGTGGCGAAGAAGTAAGTGGAATCGAATGCCATCTCGGACGTTAAATCGTCAGTTCAAAATTAAAAAGATCATTGCCAACAATCCTTGTGTTTGTTTCTATGTGCATTTTAGTAGAGTTTGAAGAGAGTATTATGCATCATATTTTTAAAAATATTTTCGGAGATTTTTAGCAGTTCGTCGTTGTAAATATAATATTTGACTTTACTAAAAGTAAAGCGTTTCCCATATGTTTATTTATCTATATCTAGGGTATAGGGCTTACTATTCCAGTTTGATTGCATTCAAACTAAATTTAGAACATTTTTAATGGCCACCATTTTTGGAACTGACCTAAACATTTTTTTCAGATGTTACTTCAATAAAGGTCTTCTAAAATTCACTAAATAACTGATGATTAAATTATATACTGTTATAAAATACACATCTCAAATATCCGAAACAGAAACGAAGTATTTATATTTCATTTATAGTTTAATCATTAACAAGTTAAAAGTTATATTGAAATTTTTTTATTAAAATAGTTCTCTCAGTTTTGAAAAAATTTACAATCCCTTTTGTTTTTCGAAAGCATATATCTTTTTAATATATACGTTTAAGTTACTTATAAAATTTTAATGTCATTATTAAATACAGCCAATATACAGATAATTTAATTTTATTCAGTATTTTAGAGTAAGTATATGCTTGCTGCTTAAAAACACTATTCTTTTCATTGCAATATTTATACCTATATAAAAGCACCTCGAACTGACGTACCATTGAATTAGAAATTTTTGAAGATTTAATTCAAAGCTGAAATTTTTCTTTATATTTTGATGTATCAAATTTGGTTTTTGTAAGAAAACGGATGGGAAAAGAAAAAGTTTTTCTAGCCTAAGTTTATTTCCCGCAAAATATTTTTTATTTTACTTGACCTTTTGACCTTAAATGATTTCTTCTTTTATTTGAAAATATTTGGCCTCTTTGTGGTAATTAATTTACACAAATAAAATGTAAGGGCAGAAAACTTTTTGAGATATCAGTAATGCAATTAACTTCCTTTGAGATAAACTAATCCAATAGTTCAAACAAGAAGATAAAATGAAAACCTAATAAAAAATTGGTCCATATAAAGTTAAATTGCTAGTGTTTTTTTTGCAAAAATGTATTTATTCATACAAATAGTTAAAAAGTATTATTTCTACTACTTCATAATCAAGGTTAATTTAATATTTGCGAATAATTCATTTCCTCGACGATTGAAAATAGTTAAATTATTGTAAAAATGAGTGAAGGAAATAAATGTGTTATGCATTTAATTGGAAGAAAAGGAAGTAATGGATAAAAGTTTAATAATAAGATATATACTAACTTTTTTGGTTTAATTTGATTAATTTGTTCAATCTGAAATAACAGGTTATAATTAATTTAAAATTCAAAATAATCCTTGACGAAAAATTAAAATATATGCCGTCACTAAATATAAAAAAGTATAAGAAAACAATAATTGTAGCAGATATACTTGCAAATAATACTTTTGTTATAAAATTGTATGTTTTTTTTTATATAAATGTACTTAGCAATATCCTAATCTTTTTTAAGATATTTTGTTCACCCTTGGCAATATAACTTATTCATGGTTTAAATAAGTGACGATATTATTGGAAAAATAAAAAGAAGAAAAATCCTTTCTATTTGTATTCTTTCTGTTTTTGAAAGAAATATGATTTGTACTTTTTGGGTGACGAAACTGAACCATTTAATGCAGCAATATCCTGAAAAAATTTAATTATGTAACTAATTGTAGTACATCTAAATTTAAATTTCAAAATCGTTTTCCTTTATTTGGTAATTTTACTGAGAATTCTGTTCTAATCCAGAGTTTCTCAAACTGTGGGATGCGCCCCCTATTGGGGCATGATAATCCTGCAAGTAGGGCGCGAGTATATCGAAAAGTCGGAAATAAAAGATTTAAAAAATTTCAAATTTATTGAAAGGCAGCAAAACAAAATACATTCTGACATTAAAAAAATAAAATAATATTTATACAGATATAATATACTTATAAATGTATAAATAATTATATACACACACACACACAATTTTGGATTGCTAATTTCTCAATACTATAAATTAAGAAGAAGTTTAATAATTACTAGTGATTCTCATTGGATTACCATATACAAAATTTAATACAACTTCATAATTTGTACGGTTTATTGTAAAAAAATCGTATTGTAACTTTAATGTCAAAGTGCATTGTTATTGTATAAATAGGGAGCGATGAAAAATATGATTAGAAGTTGGATCGTAAATATTTAAAGCTTGAGAAGCACTGTTCTAATCAATCACTACAGAACTATTTCTAAAATCAATGTCATAATTAAGCCTAAGAAATGTTTTCATGTCATTCTTTCAGTATTAATTTGTAAAGTTATACACCTATTTTAGAAGAGTTACTTTGTGCTTACTTATGCTTAAAAAATGCATTTTAGAGCTGTAAAAAAATATACAGTCATAATGGAAATATGCTATCTTTATTTCTGTTTTAAAATCCTTCAAGATCTCACAAAGTATGACTCTTAATCGACTTATTAATTTGACAGATCGCTTATGCAAAAGTATCCGACTACTTGCGACAACTTTTTTTTGAAAAAATGGAGATATGGGGATTTTTTGTGATTTTTAGATTTATTTAGTATTTTATAAGAAGAAGATCCTAAAATTGAAAAAAAAATATTATTATTAAAATGGGAAAAAATTGGCAAAAATGTACAAAAAATTGCATAAACGGGCCCGCTCTGTGCTAATTATTTATGAACAAATTCTCAATTTTTCAATATTAATGTGTTACTTTATTATTCATGTTTGAAATGACCTTCAGGATAAGAGATATTTTAATTTTTGCAAAAACTAGAGCACTTTATCTTAGCGAATACATGAAATTGCTTAAGAAAACAGTGATTATATTCACATAAAGGACTGTAAATTTTGAAATAAAACAGTGATTGATAAATCTGAAGGTTAAAACACTTTTACTGTTATACAGAACATATATAGAAAAAAATCAACAAATTATTTTAAAAATGTTTTGAACAATCGCTGTCCCCGTTTAAGTTTTTCGAAAAAAACAGGTTTCGAGTAAAACGCATTTTAAAGTTTGACATCTTGGGTAAAGTTATGGTATCTGCTTTTACTGAAACACTTGTAGTTTTTGTTCTATTGAATGGAAAATAAAAAAAACTTCGTATTTTTATAAAGCTAATAAGATGTCCTTTAAAAAAAAAAAAAAAAAAATGCATCGATTTTTGAAAAAAATCATGATTTTAGGGTAGTCGGATACCTTAAGATGGGAAACTTGATATTTATATATATTACCGTTAAAGTATATAATTCAGTTATTTCATAGAATAATTAGTTATTTCATGAAATAACTGGACAAGTCAGTTAAAGTATATAATAGAGGAAAAATTTCATACTTTACTAGAAACTTTCATACTTTTACGAATTCTATGAAATAACTAAGGATAGACAGTTAAAGGGAAAAATAAACAATTTCAAAGATACTTTATAAATTAACTGATCATAAATCGCTAAAATAACTCGAAAAATAAATTTTATCCCTTTTGTCGATGTGAATAATTTATAAATAATAAGGGAAAGCAGATGATATAAATTATTATTGCTCATATTGATAGCATCAGTTAAACAGAAAGGAGAAAAAAGAATCGTTTCAAAATAGATTATATTTAAAGATTATCAACAAAAATACATGCTGGGAAAAAAACTTTGCTTCATAAACACATTGAGTAAATTTTTTAATACAAAAATGTAAGAGAATAATAATTTATAAATTTTATGAAATACCTTTATTTTATTTTTCATTATTTATTAGAGGAAGGATTGCTGTGATGACACTTTGGGTTGCACTGTTTATTATTTCTGAAACAAGCAAGCCTTTTACTGTTACGCATTTTCTTTTTTTTTACACGAGTACTTTTTAAATCCTTGTCCTGTACATCAACTTTGAACTGTTGCAATACATCGAAGCGTTGTGTCAATATTTGAAACTTCTTCAATGGAAATTAATTCTCGCTGACATATACTGAATTGGTATCCAGAGTACAATTGTTTTTAATCAGCCCTCTTTAGTTTCTCTCTAATCATAGAAATCTTTCATAAAGCAACTGGAACCTGGTTCAAAGAACTTTCGAGTGCAGTATTTCTTAATTTAGTGATCACACACACACAGAAGTAATAGTTATTCTATAGAATACCTAGTTAAATCGTAGAATTCAATAATTTTATATACTTTAACTGTGACTTGTCTAGTTATTTTCATGAAATAGTTATTCTATAAAATAACGGATTTCCGACTTTAACGGTAACATATATATTTCAAAAGAAAATGTCTTATTTTCTCTTTTTCAGAAGGGTTTTCAATGAAACAGATCTACTTTGGATAATTTAATTGTTTTATAGACATGAATAAGACATTCTTTTGCAAAAAGTAAAATTTTTGTATTTATTTATTTACTTTTTTGCTATTAAAAATAGTGATAGTACATTAAGCTATGTGTGTGTGTTATAATTTAAGATATTTGCAGTTTTTACTTAAGAGGAAAACTGCCAATCTTTATCCAAAAATTTTTAGAAAACATATTTAAGAGTACAAGTTTTATTGACTTTGCCTGGTGTTTTAAATACAAGTAGTACCGCAGAGAAGTGTTATGAATAGCACACCGTATGTAAGAAGAATAAATAGTATAACTTCGCGTCTTCCTCTATCGGTAAAAGATCTTATACATGTTAACGACCGGCACATTTCATGCATCGGAAGAGAAATAGTCTTAGAAAGATAGCCTCAATGGGCTGTAAATAAAGATATACATTAGGATGCTACAAATAGTTAAGCTTTTCTTTGACAATTACTGCATGTACGCATTTCTAAAGACAATGGTGTTTTCCCCCCTCATCCTAAAATTTACTACAAATAATTAACTAATGTAGATAATGACTGAACTTTTTTTTTTCGTAAGCTTAAGTATTGAACTACCATAAGATCATGATTTTTTTTAAAAAAAAAAATTGGCAATTTTTTTATGTTTTTATTTTATAGGATATTGTATTAGCTTTATTACAATACCAGGTTTTTTATTTTTCATTCACTAGAACAAAAACTACAAATGTTTTTGTAAAAGTAGATGCCGTAACTTCACATAAGATGTCAAACTTTAAAATGCGTTTTACTCGAAATGCGCTTTTTTCGAAAAACTCTAAAGGGGACAACGATTGCTCAAAAAGTTTTTAAAATAATTTGCTGAGATTTCTTGTGTATGATCTGTGTAACAGTAGAACGTTTTAACTTTTAGATTTATCAAACACTGTTTTATTGCAAAATTTACAGTTCTTTATGTGAATATAATCACTGTTTTTTTTAGCAACTTCATATCATAACTACGATAAAGTGCTCTAGTTTTTGTAAAATCTAAAATATCTCTTATCCTGAAGATCATTTTAAAAAGGAATAGCAAAAAAAGTAATACATCAAAATTCAGAAGTTGAAAGAATTTGTTAATTTACAATTTGTACAGAACGCGGGCCCCATTTATGTAAAGTTTTGTCAATTTTTATACCCAATATTCCCCTTTAGTGGTAATAATTTATTTTTCTCTTCTTAATTTTAGTCTTTTTTTCGTAAAATGTACGAAATAAATCTAAAAACCACAAAAAAAATCTTCACATCTCCATTTTTTTTAAAAAAAAATATCGAATACCTTAATCTTTCACCACTAACTTTTTGATCTCGTGTTTCACACTATCGTAAGCGTTGCGAAAAATCTAATGAACACATTTAAAGTTTTATCTCATATATCCTGGTATTCTGATTGCATATGTTTATTAGGTGTATGTCATGCAATCATCGGGTCAGAATTGGATTAAAAGTATAGAAATCTGTTTTTCCCACTTTGAAATCATACACCACACTGTTTCTTATGTTTTTAGGAGCTTTTCGAAATTCATCTACCATAATTTTTACGCAGTTTCCACTCTTCTTTCGATTTTGTGATACAGCTTTTAGCATGTCAGTATATTTTATAATATTATCATCATCAATTATTTTACTATTCTGTCGAATTTTTACTTTTAAAAAGATCGTATTCATTGTTATTTCTTTTTCATAGAAGCAACAAAGATTTGGCCAATGTCTTTGGAGCGCATACTCTATTTCAGTATTGAAAAAAACCAAAATTTTCCAATTTTACACACAATCACACGTTTAATTTTAAAAATTCTTTAAAAAATTTTACCAAAGCGCACGCACAGTTATTAGTATTTTTAAACAGCTTTTCAATGACTTAGTTCACTTATTTTTTGTCTGAATGTATCCACATTTACACTGACAGGCTCAAGCTCAACGAATGAAGTCTGTTATCTGATAAATCAGTCAACTGATGCTTTGCTTTTGTTTCATAATTTACTTCTGCTTTTATTGCGGCAATATCTATCATTAAACTATTTTCGAAACAATACACTTCTTTCTTCCCAGATTATTTAAGTGCCTTACAGTCTGCGTTAACCCAATTGTTCAAATCATTCATAGATTATAAAACTCCGTTCACAAATTACATTCAGGCATTGGGTGTAATAACTTTTATCATTCTTCATCACAGTATTAAAAATTCTGTTTTAAAATCAATAAATGGCCATAGGCAAGTTCAATGGAATCTTCATGTTGATGATAAAATTTTATAACATAAACCTCACCACTTCTCAGTGGAAATCCTTGTCTTCTAGAAGACAAAATATAATTTTAACATGCTTAGATATTGGCCATACAAAATTTACTCCTAAGCATGTCTTCCTAGAGATGATCCTCAAATGTGTAATCATTATGTTTTCCTATTGATTGAAAAATGCCCTTTAAAAGAAAGTTCTGCTTTTAACTATTTGTTTCAAATATTTTATATCTTACACTTTTACTGGCTGACTTCGTAGGTGAAAATTTACAGCCACAATATTTTTAGTTGTTTTGCGTGACTTTTGTTTTCCTGTATATTTGATTTTACATGACAATTCAATGAGCTGCGGGTAGCCTAGTGGTTAGAGCATAGGACTCTAGACCGGAATGCCTGGGTTCGATGCCAGATGCCACCAAATACCCTCTGAGTACACACGGAATATACGTGCTCGTTAAATTAGTGGATCCGAAAGTCTCGTGGGCTGAATCACGAGTGCAGGGGACTGGAGAATATTTCCCTCCTCTTCAGTTCCATACCAAAACTGTGGAGGTGGAGACAGGTGGTTTCGCCATCTATCGTCCCTTTGGGAATTTCAACGAGCTAAATCGTATTGCCCCCTGTATGGTGCACAAGGCCAACGACAGGCGTACTTCTAGACCCTTGCCACGATGAATTTCGTGGGCCTCGATCTGACTGCGTCATACAGGTGGCATTAGAAACAACAACTCAAGACTATTCTTTTAGGCACTTTTTGCACAAAGTTAAGTCTGTACATATAATTGTTTTATTAAACCATTTGTAGCTATTTTTGATACAATATGTCCCAAGAAGATTCATTGTTAGAAATTGAAAGCAACTAATCATAGTTACCAGTACTATGCCATTTAACACTAGAACGTCTATAGATGTTGATTGGATGCTGGAGTTTGTTTAATTGGTTCTCCTTTTTATATTCATTTTTGCAGGGAATTTAAAAAACTTCACGCGTGACTTTGAATCATTTTCTATAGTGATTACACAGAGTATAATTTAGTGTTTTAGGTTAATCAGAAGATATTTTACAACTAAATATACCTAGAACGTCCGCTGGTGCCGTTTCGACACTAAAGAAATTTATAATTATAAATGACTGTCATTCAGTAAAAGATAGTTCACTAAGTAGATACCAGTGCTATTGGGTTCACAAAGGAACTGAGTCAAATATACTACAATCCATGTGTGTTAGTGTTCCGTTTTATAGCATTTGCTTATCTTCTCGTAACAAAAAAAAATGTCATTTTATTTTTGAATTTTGTGCAGAGTAGACACCCTGAAACGATGCCTGGTAGAAAAGGTCTACCTCCTGATGGAATTGTTAATTTGTTGCAACAGCTTTTTGACAAAATTAATCGGATGGTCGTGAGCTGTTTTGTAATTTAGATTCCAATGCAGACAGAAGATTGATTGAAAGTGACTGCAAATTAACTGCAGAAAGGGCGGATGAAATTGATAATATTCCAGTAAATCATGATATATGTGTCCTAAGGGGTGGCACAAAAGGGATACCGCATAGTATTAATGCTCCTGGCAGATTTGCGACTTGAAATGTTTTGCAACAAAGCAGTGGTCCAACAGGCTTCACAAAACATATTGTCAACGTTAGTTGTTTGTGATACACACAAAGGGTCATGATATATGAAAATTGTATGAAATTATATTAAAAAGTCTTAAAAATAAACTTTAAAGAAAAGTTACTCTGCAATTATTTAATTAATACAATTAATTTATATATTTTATATAGCGGTGTCGAAACGACGCCGGTAGATGTTTCAGGGTAATTGAAATCCCGGGCGTTCTAATGTTAAGACACGTGATGTAGTGAGGTGCTGCGCGTGAAACCTGTAGATTTAAATCTCTATGTAGGCATGGTCTTGAAGTTCGGAAAATGAAGTGCAATTTCAAGTTTTAGAAATTTGGTCGTAGTTTCACAACTATGCGAACTATCGATAATTGCTTTCATACTGATTCAAACACTACGGCATTAATAAAATTTAAATCTGGTTAATAAGATGATAAAATACAGAGGATAAGAGATAAAGAAGATGATAAAATACAGATTGTATCTAAACTCTGGGACAAAACTTTAAGGAGTGATAGTACATCAAGACAAATAGTAAATAAGAAACTTAGGGTCCCAAACGTCTTCCGAAGGAGATAAGTGTCATTAAAGTTTAGGGTCCGAAATTTCAAATGATTATAAAAAATGGAAAAATGGGTCGATTCGTTAGCGGTTTTCGCTAAAATTATTCTTTTTGTCAGTATTTTCTTGAAAAATAAACTTTAAAGATAAAGTTTAAAAAATGTCGATAGAGGGCGCTTTATTCTTTGGAGTAACGAACAACTATTTTTTACTGTTATTTTTTGTGTATCACATGAAATACTTCCAAAAGCTTAGAATTAAACTAAAATTTTGAACTCAAAATTTGAATCGTTGGGGACGGTTAAGTAGCGCGAACGGAATTGTGTTCAGGAGGTGAAATTTGAAACTCCCTTCCCTCTGAACAGAGTTCAGTTATTCCCAATCTTAGTGTCGTAGACCAGGCAGCAACTACTACCTCCTACACGTAAAATAAACGAGAGAGGGATGATAAAATTAAAAAATTTATATATTCATAATAGATATGAGCAATTTCTCTGTTCAAAATAAAAAGAAATAATTTGATGTACGCACTTAGAGCGTATGAATGAAGGTTGAATGAATGATGATACTTAGAAAATGGTACACGCATGATTTTCTTGCAGAATCAAAAACTGCTCGAAAAAGTGCCCACTAACAAAGATGCAGGCCTCACACCGCCGGCGCAGGGAATGTCGAACAGTAGCAAACACCCCGGACATCTCCCAGATTTCGCCTGGTACGACGGCAATCCTTGCAACCAGGGTCTCGTCGGAGTCGACGGGGCTTGCGTAAACAAGACTCTTCATATGGCCTCAGAGGAAGAAGCCTAGGCAGGAGAGGTCAGGTGAGCGTGCTGGCCAATTAACCGGACCACTCTGCCCAATCCATCGCTCTGGATATGCTATATCTAATGCACTTCGCTCATCTGCGCTGAAATGTGCAAGCGCTATGTCATGTTGGAACCACATACGAGCCTTTATGTTTGCTGGAACACTTTGCAGTAGAACTTTACATCCTTACATACAATTAGCACCATACAGTTAACTTTGCATGCAAATCGGGTGATTTGCATAATCAGGTATTTTGTGGTGAGAAATTACTCATGTCTGTTATGAATAACTTTTTTATTTAATTTTGTCATCCCTCTCTCTTTTTATTTTACGTTTAGTGGGTAGTAGCTCCTGCCTAGTCTACGACCGAGCATCGAAGATCGTGAATAATTGAATTGTGTTTTTGGAAGGAGGTGAGTTCCAATTTCACCTCCTGAACACTGTTGAATTTGAGCTATTCAAATTTTGAGCTCAAAATTTAAGTTTAAGTCTAAGCTTTTGAAAGCATTTAATGTGATACAAAAAATAACAGTAAAAAATAGTTGTCCGTTACTCCAAAGTCTAAAGCTCCGTCTATCCACAATTTTTTTAGGTTTATCTTAAAAATTTATTTTTCAAGAAAATACTGACAAAAAAAGAATAATTTTAACGAAAATCTCTAACAAATCAACTCCTATTTCCGTTTTTTATAATAATTTGAAATTTCGGACCCTAAACTTTAACGGCACCTATCTCCTTCGGCAGACGTTTGGGACCCTAAGTTTCCCTTTTACTATTGTTTGTCTTAATGTGTACTATAACCTCATAAAGTTTTGCAGCAGTTTAGATACACCTTGTATAAATGTACAGGCTTGATAATATCATTAAAATATGATTTTTAATCAGTTAAAGTTCTGATTTTCTACATTGTGAGACAAGGTATTCTTTTTTTCAATATTCATTCAGTATAGTTATTTCATGCGCCAATTAATGAAATTACTTATTTTGTGATTTATTAATCACTTGCTTTTTTTTAAAAAAAAGTAAAGCATAGTATTACACTTGCTATACACTATAAGATTTGTTGTATCTACTTTTAGGGGCATATATCTAACTTAAACATTATTTATACTATATGCTGATTTTATTTACATTAAATTCGCAACATTTATTTGCAAAATTAATTTTGTGGATTGGATATTACACATACCATAACTTATGATTAAGTAATTGTAATATATTACTTAATATTCAGAGTACATGTTTATTGTTATGTAAGTTAATAACTTGAATTTTATTTTCTTAATTGTAATGATTTAAAATATTATATCTAATTACGATTTTATCGTATAATATTTTCTACAAATCTATTAAAATGAAAATTTTTGAAATTATGATAAAATCATTTACGAGAGAGAAATCCAATCACAAAATATATGAGTTATGCATGCTTTATCTATTGAATCATTTTCATGCAAACTTGCGACAAATGCAAAAGGCTTTCATGCGCCTTTCTATTAAAAGAAGCATACTTTGTAGCAATACTTCCTGTTAAATTCAAAGAATATTTTTGCCAATGGTTTAACATGAAACTGGATTCTCCGTTTCGGAAATTAGAGAAATGAATAACATTGTAAAATATATCCATAGAAAATGGGAAGGAGTAAAAACTAATAAAAGCTCGAGATGTTTATGATATGAAAAGAAGAAGAAAAGAATTCCCTTTTAAAACGTTGATAAAAAAAAAAAAAATATCAAAGAAATTGCTAATGGAACAAGCTTCAACCTTTTTGTTCTCCGTTCATTAAGCACGAACACTTCGCTTACGTTTTTTGAATATTATGTTCTTTAGTTCACACAAACTTTGTTTCTATCTTCTATTTCTGTCAATAAGACATACATTTTTCTCGTCAGAGCTCTTAGGCTGAGGGACTGAAACCTAATTATCAAGGCAAACATTATAATTAATTCCCACATAAAACATATCATTTGCAATATCACCAAAGTTTTAATATCTCTTCATTTTTCTCATCTTTGTAAGTTTTTTAGAGCAGTTTATCTCCTCCTGGGATCCGTCGCTAAAATGCTTTTTAAACTTTTAAATCTCCTTAAACTTATTAAAATTAAACTGGAATCTTTTAGAAACCCATCTGCGAATCTAAAATTTCTTAAAGAATATATTCTCCAAACGAATTTTTGGAATCACACTTTTTCAAATGATAAATGAGCCTGTTATCGAAATTTTATTTTAGATTTGACAAAAATCTATTTATAGTTTTTGTATTTTATTCAATCTTCATTTTAAGAATTTTATTTATTCACTTCAAATTTAAGTAACATCCAATTTAGTTCAAAATTAAATTTAATGGATGCTTCATAGGTACTAAATACAAAAGAAAAATAAATTATACATAAACTAGGGAGGGGGGTTACTCCTGTCCGCCTGGTGGCGGACCATGCCCCCATTGTACAAATTATACAACAGCTCATACGTACTGCTCAAATTCTAAAACTGTAATTTACGTGTATTATCTAAACCTGTAATTTTCAACTATTCTCTTCTTGAAAAATTTCTGTTTTTCGTACGCTTTCTTCGTTTGTTCTTTTTTCTCAAAATTCGTTCTTGGCGCTCCTCTTAAGTTAAATTTAACTTTTTATGACACACTTTAACTAACTATATCTTATGCACAAAAATTTATTACAATATCATGATTAACTTTTTTTCAATATAGAAAGATAATGCTAGCAACTACAGAACCAACTACAAATTCTACATAACTATTCTCAATCTACAAAACGTACGAGTACTTATACGAAAATTCGCTGATATTATCTCTCCCTCACAGTTCCGAAATCGGTACGGTTACCACAATTAGTGCACTTATAAATCCAGCTAAAAGTACAAAACATATAAATCATACTAAGCAGTGGACAATTCTGCACCTGCCTATAAAAATTGGGCACATTTCGATGCCTTTTTTTCTCTCTGTTGTATTGGATTGTTGGATAGTCTTAGTTGAAACCCTGATTTTTGACGCCAAAAACTTTCACCAAATGGTGCGAAAGGAAACGTGTTTTCCAAAATGGTTAATATGGGCTATGTCCTAAGCACGTAGTTTGCGTGTAAGAGTTGCTAATTTGTCGTAACCTTATGTATAAATAAATTTATTTCAGTATCACGAAAAACTTCTTTTACATATTGAGAAATTATTTCTTAAACAGTTAAAAAGAATATGTTTGTAAAATTTGACAAGAAAATAATTATTCTGTAAAACATATTTTTAAATTTGCGTTCAGAGTAATTTTACTAATTGAATAAAAACTACTCTTAAGATCATATGAATGAGAGATAACAAAAAAGCTATAAATAAAGAGTTATGTATAGAATAAATTTAGGGTGATTCAGAAAACTGTAGAAAAGTCTTTTTTTCAGTAACTTGAACTTACACATTTTCGAAATTTCTGTTACATTCAGCAAAGTTTTTCTGACCGAATATGCTTGATTTACGTCCGTTAACAAACAGTGTTATTTTTATCTCGTTGCCACAATGGAACTCAAACGTTGCAACAATGGAAATTATTAAGATTATTTCCCAATTTAACATTTAATGAAAACAGACATTGATACTTACATAATGGTGTTATATATGGATAGAATTTAAAAACATGATATCTTAGAATGTTCAGTTTAAAGCTACAAAACACCCTACAAATCTCAAATATACCGATTTTTTCTTGCATTTACTTGTGGCTTATACCATTGTGCGTTCTGCCACCAAATTTCAGATCTGAAAAGAAATTAGTTTTTCAGATATTTTACGTTTTCAGAGCTTATGTTTTGGTTTCATTTTGAAGTATTTTTCCACTCTAAAATTGAAAGAATTAAAAATATTTTGGCGTACAATCACCTCGCTTAGTGTGTAATGGTTATTAACTTCACTTTTCATTACTAAAATCATTTTTTTTTATAATGTTTTTTTTTAGTTCTCATAGTTAATTCTTTCAGATTGACTTCAAGGCCGATTTTTGCTTTAAAAAATAGTTTATATAACTTAGAAGCCTTAGCATCAATTTTTTCCAGTTGAGATGTTGCCATGGACAAAAGGTTCTCAGGTTGTATGTGAAACAATATCTCAAATGGTGGGGATACTACTGAAAATGATAAATCTAAATATGCCCTCACAGTTGATACTTCAATTAGACTTCCAAATACAAGCATTGCAACTAAAAACCTGAATATTTCCATCAAGTACCAAACTTCATTATAGTACACATACTGTGGTATTATAGTATTTGAAAATCGCGCAGCAAATACTCAAATTTGTCCCAATTTAAGATAGAAAAAGATAAAATTTTATGTACAAACCTGCGATTTCTAACTTAAGCTACTAGCATTATTATTGTGTACATAAATGCTTTAAGTTTGAAAACTTTTGTGAAAATATTAGGTTAAGATGAAGCTGAATAACCTGTTGTCGTAATAAATGCTATCATTATTATGCAAAAATATGTTTTAATTAAAAAAATGTTTTCAAATATATTTAATAAAAATAACATTTTAATGTAAGAAATAAACTGGAAAATAATATATTAAAACATTAGAAATTTACGAGTATTATAAGATATATTTATTACTTAACAAACTTTAAATGCGTTTCCTCAGACTTATAATTTTGAAGATATAAGAGTTTTCTAATTCCTAAGTTTTTTATTCTGCTCAAGATAGACTTTTGAATTTTTTTGTATGTACTCCCAAACGTATGTGTTCTGTAAAAGTTAGTATGGATTTAGGTCTGAGATCTTTTTATTAGTATTATTATTATTATTAAATGCTTAATATTTTCCAACAATTCATATTTTTTCCAGATTTAGCTAGAAGAAATTTATTAAAAATGAACAAGGGAACAGAGATTTTTAAATCCATACTAACTTTTTTTCACAATAATCCAAAAAACATAAATCACTTAAAATGATTAACAAATTTAAAAATTAAGTACTTTATAAAAGTTTGAAAAACTTCAATAATTCCTAATTTTTTAAAATTGCAAAATAATGGCTGGTCAAACTGTTTTTTTAATGGCAGAAGGAAAAAAGAAAACAATACAAGGAAAATTAAATATATCAACATATCTACAGATTTTATAGAGTACCATTTTTAATTCTGTTGCATAGTGTTTTTTAATTTCCATCATATTTAAAATAGTTTCAAAAATTCTTTGAATTAAAATTTTAACAATAAATAAATATGATAAATTAAAAGAGGATTTTAATGTTCATATTTTATTTTAAAACTTGGTAATTTGTTCTCTATGTTGATATTTCGCAATGTTGTTGTTTTTTTTCTATATCCTTCGCAGACTGAGGAAGTCCGATAAAAAACCATAAAACTGTTGACTCTTAAAAAGTCGTATACATATTTCTTAAGGTAAAATATCGAAATGAAACTAAAATTTATCCAGAATTATGTTCATACATTTAAATCTTTAAGATAGCTTGTAAATTAAGTGGATTATCGAAGTTTCTTTAACCTTTGAAAGCTGGCGTTACAAAAAGTTTTGTCTCTTGCTTCGGCTATGGTACAGCGTCTGTACCAAGCTATCTAGAGACAGTTCTTTCCCCTTTTTTTCCAACAGTCCCTTTTACAACTTTTCCTGACACTTTTTACGACTTTATTTTTAGCAATATGCGTATACTAAAAAGTTACAAATGCACCCAATCAAAGAAATATATATTTACTAGTTTTTACGGATACACGATTTCTTGTAAAATGCAAATCATATAGATTCTACTTTCTTAGTTCTTCTAAAATGCTGTTCATCAAACTCAATAAAACATAATTTTTTAACTTTAAAATAGACTTAAAAAGAGACGTGTGTGCATATTAAAAAATTCACAATATTCATAAAGTAAAAATATACATTAAGTTAACAAAGCATTCAATTATAAACGGTAAACATGATTTCTGAAAAAAAAATTGTTGTGATGTGATTAGGCGTGAAATATTAGGATCTTAGTTATTCGTGAATGAATGCTGACTGAAAATCAGCAACCCTTACTATCTCAACAAACCAGAGAAACTTAACAACACCATATGTGGCACACAGTGTTTCCAGCGAAGGAAAGAAAATTTTCCTCAATTCTAAAAGCATGGAGTGACAGGGATACTTTGACTCAAAATCAGCAGAATTCTAAAATTTAATATCGAAAATTTGAATTTTGTTAATGCAATCAACAGTAGAATGGGTTTAAGTATGCGACTGGTAAATATCGAAGGGTAATATGCAGCTTCACTTGAGCGAGTAACCAATGGAGCAGAAGACTGCCTAAACCTCAGTGTACGCCTGCAGATATTAGCTGAGAATATTGGGCCTTCACGCCTTGGGTAGCCCAAAATAGGGAACATTCTTAAGACGTACTTCATGAGTTCCACCTAGGTGCACCCCTTCTTCACTTTGAAGTTTACTGCAGGACTTGAGGGGGGACTTGGTCCTAGCACATCGATATGCCCTATAGTGGATCCCTTCCTACGCTGAGGTGAACGGTAAATAGCAGCAGGTACACTTGCAAGAAACGGATGTGATATTTCGATCACTAACTTAAAGATCTAACCCCTCTGGGAATATACTCCTTCTATAAAAGTACTTTACTCCTGTCCTCCTCCTAAAGTAAAGCAGCTCCTGCCTCCCGCCAAATCATAACTGGTAGGCTATTAGTAACCCAGGACTATACCATGCAGTAACCCAAGGACTCTTGGCAAATTTTAGAAGTGGACATTTAAAGGCCTTATCTCACGTACACGTTTCGAGCAATTTTTCGTCCAAATCATGCAATTTTTACTCTGTTGCCATAGCAACGGCTTTCGAACAACTTTTTGTTAGTGAGTTCAAAAAGTTGTTCCAAATAAAAGTTGCTTGAAATTCCAGCCAATGGGACGTCATAAACAAGATGGCGGCTCGATTTCGTGAAACGCATCAAAAATGGAGTATAATATTTTAACGGTATATAATTTTTTAAATAGAATTGAGCTCTATTTCTGTTTTCGCCCTTTAATAAAAGCGTGAGCGAAATAAAATAAATAGTTTTGGATGTTCGTTTTTCCGAAGCAGAAAAATCGGCGAGTAATTTTTCAATGTGGAGAGAGAGCACGGTGGACGTCAGAGTATGTCGTTTGTTTACGGCAACCATTCCCTTCAGATTAGGCAAAAAAATTGGACGAAAAAGTTTCACGGAAAATGTACGTCTCATACGACCTTAAGACCTATGAATCTCCAGAATGGTGAAAATAGTTTTCCTCCATGTTTCTGTTCCCTCCCTTCCAGACTTCTCATCTTCTTGCTTGTTTCGGTGTTCCCTGAAGGCATTCGATGGCTAACCAGGAGAGGATTTTTGAACTATTTGTGCAACAAACTCTTTTGGACGTGGTGTAGGCTTTCCTACACCAGAGGATAAGCAACAACAACTGTAGAACAAATGTGGTAGAAAAGCAAAATGATTCTAAATCACATAAAGACACAAAAAGGATTTTAAAAGTAAGTTTTTGGTGTGCTAATGAACATAAAAAAGCCAGAAATTGCAATTTCTTGTTAAAAATTTAGCCAAATTAAAAAAAAAATTAATTGCATAAATAATTGTTGCAATCTATGCTAGTAATTTTTTTTGTCACAAAATTCAACCATAAATAAAAAAAAAAAAAGGAAATCTAGTAAATGACGATATTTTTATGTCTGTCAAATTTAAATGTACACAAAATAAGGAAATATAAAATTAACAGTTTGCGTTTTTAGGAAAGAAATATATTTTGTTAAATTATGTAAAATATTAAGATAATAGACTGTTTTCTAATACATGGTAAAAACAAATCTGTTCTTTTTATTAAAAAAAAAAGTTAGCAAAAAAGTATATTTACTCGTGGCACATTTTTTTAACGAAATTATCAAAATTAATTTCAAATTAATTTGATAAATTTATTTTCAATTTTCGCAATATTAGTTCTTTTTAGATCTTAAAGAAAATACATATTTTAATAAATCAAACAAAAATTATTTATAAAAATGAATCCACGAAGAATAAACTGTAGAAGACTACATTAAACAATTACATGTCTTAACACTATAATACACTTCGTAAAAATGCTCCAAATGTGTATGTTAAATATTTTTATTCGGTTATTTTTATATGAAATCTTTGACAGAGAATTCTAAAATTCTTTAAAAAGTTTCTTAAAGAAACTTGTTTTAACAAAAACAAACTCATTTAAGTAATTCCTTTTATAGAATTAGAAAAATATACTTAAAATAAGCAAACGTGAGAGGTATAAAATGACAGAGAGACATTTAAATTAAATAGATGACACGTAGCTTGACGGCGTAATTTGGAACACACATTGATTCTCTAACTATTTACTTTCAGGATAAAATTACAATAAATTTGCCTTGTACGAAGCAAATAATTTCTATTCTATCGGGTTTTGTGATCCCTTGCAACAGCAATTGAAAAAGACAAGGGCATAAAATGTAAATGTTAAAAAAAGTACAACTATGTAAGTTGAATAGAAAAAAAAAAGACTCCGTTTGAACATTTCATAAATTTGAATATTTCACCATAGTAAAAATGACATATATGTATTATTTCAGCATTTTATTTCTCGGGAATTTTTTTATAGAATAAAATGCCGTCTAAAATAAGTTGTCAGACATGTAATTCTAAAATAGAAGAATGATATTTCGTTGCAAAGGGCGAACGTAAGGCTTCGGAAAATATAATTTATAATATTTTTATTAACAAAATTGCTTCTCAATATTCATATTAATATTTTAGATTAATAAGATATGTGTATTTTGTTAAATAAAATTTTTGATTTGAGATAATTTGTAAAAGTCGTCTGTCTTTTGAACATCTAATTAGTTAGGTCACGTAACAAAAAATGTCTTCGGCAGGTGGACGCGATTTAATTCTATTATTTTTATTTCTAATACAATTTTTTAAAAAAATGTTTCATTAAGTGAAATTTGGTTTCATGTCTTAGATTATTGAAATTAATTAGCTCATCTGTAACCAAATTAGAGGGTGGGAGCATAGTTAAAGTTTCAATTCTAACGCAAAATTTTTAGTAAATAGAAAAAAAAATAAATTAATAAAAAATATATGAAAGATCATGAATTTAATTTCAAAAATTTAGAATAGACAATTTTCAATTTAAAGGAAGTTTGATCATTTTTTTAAATGAATAATGGTTCATTACAATTTTGTTAACACTTACAGAGCTCGTATTTTTTTTTTTATAAATGCAAATTACCAAAGAGATATGGTACATTTATTTGTTCAACTAGGTTATCTTGAGTCTGCTTCGGGTATATGATTACACCTTTCTTGACAAATGCTAGTTTTTCTTAAAATAAATCATACTAAAAAAGGAGACATAAGTAATTATGACCCAAACTATCTCGCCCCCTTATATTTAACTTTTTACTCCTTCAATACATATACTGCAATACCCTTTCACAATCACTAGTCATAATGACTTTTTCTTGTGCACTATCAGTTAATTTATGTTGTCATTTAGACAATTACTCTCAGCTTAAGCAAGTATTGTTCCTAAAAATCGGTAATTATTTAAATCATTTAACTCAATATTTCATTAATACCTATTAGTAACAAAAAAAATAGAGTACATACTAAAGAAATAAGTTACCATTTTAATCAAATATAAAATTATATGCATAAATTATAATAACTGATATAAATAATAATAATAAATAAAAAGTAATATTTTTTAAACACAAATATTTTATAACCCAGAAACATTTCAATATTCAAAAATTAACAAGCATTAAGGTATCCGACTACGTTCGGAACCGTGATTTTGCAAAAGAGTATAAATGGATAATATTTATGATATTTAGTGTCACTTAGATTAGAAAATGTATATAAAATTGTTTTAAGAATAGTATTATAATAAAAAATTATTTAAGTACGATATTTTGACAAAAAATGAACATAGAATGACCCATTTTCAAAATGTTCTTTTTCGAAAAATGCTTCTATTATAATAATATTTTGCCTGTATATAGCTCAGACCTCTGTACAGGGGCTAAACTAGAATTTTTGAAATATATAACATAGAAGGGGGTTTATCCATGTTTTACGACAACAAAGGGGAACATTTTAAGAAAAAAAAAAGCCCATAATTATATTTCAATTATTTGTAACTCTGAAAATAATGTGAATTTTTCAAAAATCGTAGTTGAGCTTCTGTACAGAGGTCTGAGCTATATACAGGCAAAATATTATTATAATAAAAGTATTTTTCACAAAAGAACATTTTGAAAAAAGGTTATTCTAAGTTAATTTTCTGCCGAAATATTGTATTTGAATAATTTTCTTTGTCAAAATGTCCTTAAAGCAATTTTATACATGTGTTCTAATCTAAATGACACTAAATATCATGACAATTATCCATTTATGTGTTTTTTTAAAATCACGGTACCGAACGTGGATACCTTAAGAGGATTAAAATATAAAAGAAGACATATATCGAGATAATCTATGTAAGGTTTCCCTGGATAATTGGGGCAAACTTAAAGCAGCGGTAGAGGACATCAGAAGGATTGAGATTTGCATAGTAACGCATGGTCGGAAACGCCATGGAAAAATAGTCTGACAGGTGCAAGAAACTGGAGACACAACATAGAGATTATCCGAATATTTATTTGTCAATTATATTACATGTTCTGTGGCGGTACTCTTTGATATTAGTGTGTTTGTCATCACGCTGCAAAATACGATTAACACTACTCCAAGATCCTCCTCCGGCAGCAGCGAGGACTCGTACGCAGGTGCATGGATTCCTTCGAATGGTATTCAACACATTTTGTTCCATGCTGGAAGATCCAGTCATTGGTGTGGTGCAAATTAGCAAACATCTGGAGGCTCTCTATGTTGGTGACTTTCGAGAAACAACCTTTCTGAAGCTCGGGCATTTCCTTCTGCCAATCAGGAAATCAGGTGCATATCTGCCAGTTCTATGCTCGTGATACGTTCCATACTCTTCAGCGGACGAATACAGCTAAAATGACAACGGTGATGCAGGTCTGTTTCATCCAATGCTCTTGCAAACATTTTCACCTAGCGCCGAAAGAAGACGTTTATGACCATGAGCTGCTATGCAAATCTGAATCCATATGATGTCCCCTATCTTCCCTTAAAGCTTGTCCCATTAATCCTGAAACAACCTGCATAGGCTCACACTTTCTGGTAAGGCAATTAAAATTAATTTAAAACGCTCACTAGAAATTCTTTTACGTGATCGAAAGCTTTAATATTTTTATTTTGGTGCATGATTATTCAATAGCTTTAATTTTAAAAAAAGGTTGTCGGAATAGATATATAATTCACTTCTTTGGAGGGTAATGCACGCACTCCTTCTCGACAAACATATATATTCAATTGTTTTAGAAGCAAATAATTTCTTCCCCATAAAAGCTTTGCATAAATTTTGTTACGCAGACTATCAAAAAAGTTCGCAAAATTAAAGCTTTATTTACAAAATTATATAAAATGTGTATAATCAGTATCTGAGAAAAATAAAAAAAAAGTCATAAATATCAGTTTTAAACAGAAAGTAAGAAAACACTTGATTTATGCTGACCAAACTGTTTATCGCAAACATCTTATTAGATAACATGATTGAAAGTAACGAACCTGGACATGATTTAATATATTTTGTCACCCATTGTGATGCATTTTACCAACCGTATATCTTTTCATTACTCTTTTGAAAGAATGTTAAATCTTTATCAACGTTTTTGAAGATTTATCATTTGCTATCAAAGAATATATCTCTATCCATTTTAGAGATTCTATAAGTTTCAGATATCAGTAAGCACACAAAAGATTTCCCCTGTAAGGTTTCATTCTAGATAGCAAGAGTTAGATCTAAAAATAGAATATTTTCTTGGCGTCTCGGAACCCCAATAGGAAAACACATACACACAATATCATCGTTCAAAATTCTTTTATTAGCTGGTGCCATTAAATCTCGCTCAAGATCGAAACATGATATATATTGCTCTTTTCCGTTTTTATTATTTTATATGCATCAGATTCTCTTCCTTCTTAAATAGCAGTATTCTATTTTAGGAATAATAACAGTTATAAATAGTATACTGCCGAAATTATCAAAAATTGTTTTTGTATAGAATTTGGCTGTAATATCTTTGTTTTTTCTTTTATTAATTTTCTTTTTCTTATGTCTATTTAGCTAAAGAAATGAATGAAACATTCAACCCATATTTCATTTTTAATTGATATCTACTTACCATAGTTTCTGTATGCTACTAAAACAGTTTGTAGAGTATTTAGTAAAATATATATAAATATGTATACCGTAAATATTATCATATTCATTGCATTGGAGATTAAAAACATACAGAAATAATTAGAACTTTTCCCAAACTCCAAGAAATAAAAACTTAAAAGAATTTATAACACATTAATGCTTATTCTAATTAATAGTCCTCTTCTATTTTGAGAAAACAGAAACGTAATTTTTAATTTCAAGGTAAATATCTTTAGAAACGTTTTGACAAATATCCCTAAAAATATTTTTTTTTAAATAAACCAAACTGTAAAATTAAAACATTTATTAATAAAGGTACTGAAAAATGTATATCAAACTGACATAATATTTCGTTCCTAAGAACTTAGTTTATTGAAATAGTTTTATGAGGCTTTGAAAACCTAGTTTCATTGAGGATTTTGTTGTAGATAAATCCATTATGCACAACATTTTTTTAAAAATCATACTTGGCAATAAACAAATATTTTACTTTTATGAAGATACCACAATGTTTCGAATCCCTTAGAAATAAGGGTTATTAAGAATGCTTACCTTTTCAATAAAGTTTATAAGTGATTCAGCACCATTCGTTGAAAATATTTTATTTAGAAGGAGCCTTTAAACGGATAGTTGAATCATCCGTTTTATTGTTGCTCCTCAAAACTTCAAGATCACGAAATATATGCTACATTATGACAAAAAGTACAATTCATTATTTTTTTTATACATTCAACGATAAAATTTCACCACATGGATGTGAGCTATGTAGCAGATTTGTATTCTATACAAGTTTCCAAAGTAAGTTATTGTTTTAAGTTACCTCTAATAAAACAACTAGTATTTGGAAAAGTTTAGAATTACTTTTTATCTAATGGGTGGCAATTTGGCATCAAAGCCTTTGTGCAAGATACTGTAAGTGCAAAAATGTGAATGACATTTCATTGGGGGTACCAACTAAGGGTGGCTCCATCTACCAAATTATTGACGCTTTAATTTATTCAATTCAAGCTCTCTGTGAATACTAAATATTGACAGGAGTACCAGAGCCAAAACAATATTCAAGCGATCTTTTATGTGCTACTTAATGACATGCATGCCTACGACTTTCTTCTCCAGAAAATCTGTCGACTCAAGCCGGGGTCGAGCACGCAATCTTGGACTTCCGAGGTGGGCGCTCTACCTTTAAGCCCCCAAGCCGACTGTTTAGAAAAATAAATGAAACAAAACTTTTGTAATTACTCTAATAAAATGAAAGAATTTCTTAAAAAAAATCCTGAGTCACGTTTAAAACTTTTGTTAGTATTTAAAATTGTTCAAGATTAATTTTTATTTCTTCAATTTTTACCTGTGTCTGTACGGTATGATCTCATATTCTTTATCTGTGATTCATTCCCTAGTAAGTTCATATGTCTGGATCATGTAAAGTATTTTTAATAAGTTTATTAAAAGCTTCTTTAAAATTTAAATATTTGTAAATATGTTCTGTATTTTTTTAGATCTAAAATAATTCAACTTGTACCATTTACATATATGTTGTTGATGTTGTGTCCAATCCTTAAGGATCTAGCGGCAGCTAGATCAGATCCATGAGATCATTAACCCTAGCAAAATCCAGCACCAGAAGTGGAATCGCATGGACATCTTCCAAAGGTAACCTCAAACAATCGAGGATATGTTCAGGCAATAGCGCATACAGGAATTTTTCTATGGAGGGGG
>BMAV01012962.1:130659-143729 GCA_019973955.1 Trichonephila inaurata madagascariensis | reverse complement strand
TCCTTCATTAGTAGGCAAAACATGATTTTTTTAAAAACATTTATGAATACGCATTTAGAATTTGGAATTATTGTGCGCAGAGATGCATTTTTTATAACTCTGAAAGTGGATTTAAGTTATAAATAGTAAACTTTTTCAGCTGAGTTTTTCGAATGAATAAAATTCAAATTCGAGATTTAAGAAAAGTCTCCTGTGGAAAACTGAAATCATAATTTCAACTGGAAAAAATAGAGTCAGTATATATTTGCATTTTTCCGAACTTGGATAGACATAAGTATTATTGTAAATAATTGATGTATTAATATTCTTGAGGCCTGGAAATAAAATAGAGTACTGAGAGTTTTTTAAACTGAAACGTGACTTGAACTTCGAAATCAAAAATAAATTCAAGTTCCAAAAAAGGCAACGGCGAAAAATATTCAATGAGAATAATAAAAAAAAAATATTTGTTGCATGTATTTCCCACATAAGAGATTTCAAAAAATTTTCTAGCCATGAAACATGACTTATTTTCAGAATTTGAGGCAATTTTTAAATCAATACGCTAAGAAATGAAAACTTTCAAATGTATATTTATAAAATTCATGTACATAACAGTGTTTTGAAAAATAAAATCTCATTACATTTATCTTAAGATTTAAAAAAAAACGTATAATAGTAGAATCAATATAAGATGAATATTATCTGTTGGATAATATATATATATATAATGATATTTTTACAAAATACCAATTATCTTATTAGATTAAATTCATAGCTCTTTACACCAACTTTTATATACTTATTAAATATATGTTTTTTTTTGGGTAATTTAACGTTGGTAATTGGATCAGTTTACTTTATATTTTTGAATATTTTATTTCATTTGCTTGATGCAAGTTGAATAAACTTGAGTTCATTACTTAAATTGTTGTTCCTTGTGTTCTTAGACAATTATGTACATTATTCATAAAAAAACATTTAAAAGCAGGTTGTCGCAAAATTTATCTAATTTTGCCCAACATATAAAACATTTTTATAAACTAAATGATGCCCCATAATATATGTTAGGTAAGAATTTGATCGGAAGATATTTATCAATAATCACATCATACCGAAACAGTATACACTTCATACGAAAATGCTTTAAGATATGAAACAATGACTCTAATCGAACGTTCTGGGGCAACGCTATTTTAAATTAGTCACTCTAATTAGCATGCGTGTCGCGCGTTTCACAACCCAATCTCTTATTAAGAATATCTAATTTTGGCTTCAATTCACTGCTTCAGAGTGTTTCAGCAATGGAAACCAGAGTTACGAATCGGATCGGCACTCGCGGAAAATGATGCGAAATGAAACTGCATAATTGTGGAATTGTCTTCCTCTGCTACAGCTATTGATACCATTCATAATAACCATTAGACAGGAGCTACATTGGATCAATGTCAAATCTCGGAAAGGGGTTAGCAACAATTATAGTATTAGGTATAAACAAGGAAATACTTGCAACTTGGTAACCTTTAGAAGGATTGCCGCTGTTAATTAAGTGAATGTTTGTTCAAAAGCATTTGTGTTCTATTTCGGGTGGAATGATTAATTGGAAATGTACGTAGATAATATTATTTCAACTGTTTGCATTTTCAAGGGCCCTCAGAAGTAGTTTTGCGTTTAGTTGTAAATCAAAAAGGAAAATTTTCTAACATAAGTTTAGCTTTATTAATGATATTTCAAGCACACAATTATTCTTCTATTATTTTTCAGTTTTAGTAATTTGCTAGAGTGATGTTATTTCCTGCGATAAAAAGAAAATCATATACTGGTCTTAAAATTACACGCATTATAAGCCCTTTTCATCATATCAAAAAGAAAATGGGAATTGAAAAGCATGTAGTGAATAGCAAAGCTTAACGCGTGAATGGTCACTTGGGGCACAGAATAACCCCAAGCTCATGAAATCTTATATTTACGGAAAACTGTTTGCATTCGTTACCAATGACCTTGTGAGTATCCTCCTATATGACAGTCTTCATGGGAACTAAAATGTATTTGTCACGTATCTCCCTCTTTTTGGTGATTGGCAAACGTTTTCTTTCAAGCTTGGGTACTTCGGGTGACTGAGTTCCCCACGAGATAACTTTTGTTCCAAAATATTCTCTATGAACATGTTACGTTATTCTCTATGAACATGTTACGTACGACTTAGGGGTTTTGATTGCTATGTTGTATGTCTCATTACGGTTTATGAATGTAAATGAAAAGAACATACAATGTAAATGTACAGAATAATGTAAATGTACATCAAGCATGGGAAGAAACTGATTAAATAACGGATATTAATCATGATAGTGGAAGTAAATTTGAGGAAAGCGAGGAACATGAAACGCTTGAATTGAAAGGAAAGTTTCAGACACTACCTAGAAAACTCCATCAAAAAAGATAGGAAGCCGTAAGTGTACAACGAGGCACTGCATTCTGGGAAAAAGACACAAGCAAGAAAAAAGTTTAAAATGCTGGTTGTCGATCATGAAAGGACAAAAAAGCTGCAATTACTCGAACAAATAATTACTGATTTGCTTGCCAGTATCATTTCTGTAATATTAGTGAAAAATGTGTCTGTGATTTGTGCCCTTTCGTAAAGTTGCGCACATTTGAAACATTTTTATTAAGTTTGAATGGATTTTTTTTTCAAATTATCAAAGAAAATTGAAAAGCCCATAAAAGTAGATAAATATACTTTTTATGAATTAAATTATTCACTGAAATTACGATTTTTATTGTGTCCAGTAAAAATAATTATGTAAAAAAAAAGTGACTGGATCACTCAATCACCTCGTGCGACCACTAGAGCGAGCGAATGAGTGAATATTAACATCGCACTGTTCAGCTACACGAGGGCTTTTGGCGACGGGCCACGTAATTTTGAAACATGGTCGAGTGACGTGGAGGACACCTGAGCTGGCACCTCCTTCACCTAACTACCACACCACATCAACGGGAGGACGCTTGAGCTCTCGACACATTTAACGTGCATCGTAGCCCTACACGATAGGTCTTTAATGGTACTGGGCTCGATCTCGTGAGTAGGTCAGCCACGATCCGATACCTTGACCACTCGGCTACCACTGTCCCACTAACATTAGTATTGAGTGCGCGATTTTTCCAGGGTTAAATATTCTCACTCAACCATCACTGGCAATGACCTATATACTTTACGGTGCTAGCTTGTTATCACGGGGCATGATACCATGCAGCGCTTGTTGTCACTGGAATGGAATCCAAGATGGCGGCTTAGCGGTATCAAAGCGTCAGGAAAAAAATTTTAAAAAATTGTTTGGAAATACATTGAAATATATAATCAAAAGAAGAATATAGGAAGAGAGATTGAGAATAACCAAGATCAATAAAAAAATAACGAATATAATATAAAAAGTCAATGTGCTAATAAAAAAAAATTATGCAGTATATAATAATAATCTTATAATGTAATTTAATAATAATCATATATAATATTCATATAGTATGATTTAATAATAATTATATTATATGTAATAATAATCATATAATATAATTTTATAGTAATTATAAAAAGAATAAAATTATCGTATTGTAAAATAAAAATTGTTCTTAAGAATACTCATGTAACATAATAATTATAAATAAATAACATAATAATAATTAAAAATAAATAACATAATAATTATAAATGGATAACATGATAATTATAAATAAAGAACATGATAATTATAAATAAAGAACAAAATAATAATTATAATGAAAAAACAAAATAATTATAAATAAATAACATGATAATTATAAATAAAGAACAAAATAATAATTATAAATAAATATAATAAAAAACAATTATTATAAATAACGAATATTATATGATTATTACATATAGTAATAATTGTATTTTCATATTATATTATTAATAAAATAATTACATAATATATATTAACATTAATAATGAATATCAATTACAAAGTTCTAGAAACTTGCAATATTTCCAAAACTGCAAACATATTAAGGTAACTATATTGTAATATTGTAACCACCTACCTTGGCGAACATAAACAAAATCTTGCCGCGTGCCCCGTGATATCAAACTAGTTCCTATTTTACTGTATGTGGCTTCAGATATGACTTAGAAGAATGTATTCCACAAATTTTTACTTTTAGGACAGGCATTCAACTACAATCCCTATGGATTCGGTTGGAAAAGAGGAAAATAATATTTGCATAATTTTAGGATCAGAGTATTAATTACTTATGAATATTTGTGTTCGTCATTGATGTAGTATAACGCAAAATGATTATTAATTTAGTTTGTTGAATACATAGTATTTTTTTAATATGTAAAACCTCTACTCTATCGCACATTATTTAAAATTTCTAGTTTAATTTTAACAAATAACTTTATTTAATTCATAGAATTCAAGTAACTATTTTGATAAGATTCCTCAAATTTGATACTGAACTTTTTTAAGATTCATCGGAAAGGATATTGCAGTTGCTCATCATATAAGGGAATAACTTTTGATAAAATAATTAACTTCCTTTAATTATGAATAAGAATACGAAGGCGTGAAAAAAGTATTTGACTCCAAATTTGCGAAACCTTTATTTAAAACACGATGTGCTAGTAATTTGATGCAGCAATTAGGCTTACACACAGAAACGTGCGAAAGAGAATATACTTTAAAGAAATAATGAACGTTCAACACACGAGCTTAAAGTACCTCATTATGAGAGCTTATCAAACACTTTTGATAGGAGTTAATGAGGTATCTGTAAGAAATGCCGTGTTAAGCAGTTTTGATGGTGTAAAAAAGTTAGATTTCACGTAATTAATTTCTTTTTTCTGTTAATGTTTTAAATACTATTCCTGTTGAAAATTTAAAATTTTTGATATATTTTCCTTTCAAAAATAATAAGTCGTTTTACATGTTGAGTTCCAAATAATTTTATTTAATGCATTACTTTTAGGAATTATTTATTATATATTTAAAAGAATACGTATGTAGGATTTTGAATAAAATGTCCTCAACACTTAAAATAAATGAAAGACGTAGTATAGGAATACATTAAAAATAAATTAAAGTGATTAACCCCTTAACTGCCCCTGGAAAAGTTACGAAACTAACCCCCCCCCCCAGTGCCGCCGTTTTTCTCACAGGCACGTGTTGTTAAGGTATCCGACTACCCTAAAAACAAGATTCTTTTGAAAAATTGACAATTTTTTCCTAAATTTTTTTTGTAGGCCATCTTATTTTATCTTTATAAAAATAACAGGTATTTTTATTTCCCATTCACTAGAACTAAAACTATAAGTGATCAGATGTCATAACTTTACATAAAATGACAAACTTTAAAATGCGTTTTTTTTTTCGAAAAACACAAACGAGGACAGCGATTGCTCGTAAGGCTTTAAAAATAATTCGTTGAAATTTTTTGTGATGTTCTGTATAACAGTAGAAGTTCTTTAACCTTCAGATTTATCAATCACTGTTATATTACAAAATTTACAGTTCTTTATGGCAGTATAATCACTTTTTTTTTCAAAAAAATCACATAACTAAAATAAAGTGCTCTATAGTTTTTGTAAAAATTAAATATCTCTTGTCCTGAAGGTCATTTCAAAAAGAAATAGCAAAAGTAATACATTACAATTGAAAAATTGAGAATTGGTTCATTTACTATTTGCACAGGATGGGCCCCGTTTATGTAATTTTTTGTCGATTTTTACCCATTTTTTCCAGTTTATTAGTAATAATTTATTTTTCAATTCATAATTTTAACCTTTTTTCTTAAAATGTACTAAATAAATCTAAAAACCGAAAAAAAAAAATCAAAATGTCGCAAGTAGTCGGATACCTTGTGACGGGCTCACGCGTCTTTTCATTAACATGTCCTTTGGGTTCTTTTGGAGCCAGGATTAATGGCAACTCTTTTTCAACCAAAACCCAAGAAGTGAAACGTGAAGGAGAGATGCAAATTAGATAGCTTTTAAATATCAGAAGTTTGAGTAAATGAGGTGGCAATTTGGAGAATGTTATAATAGAGAGTGATACGATTGTAAAATGACAGCCAACAGAGGTTATCCCGAAGATAGAGCCATTGGGTCAACATGCATACCATTGCACTCGAGTAAAGACGCAACTCCCCTATGATTTGATCGTGATAAGATCAAGGTAGGATTGACTGTTTAATATTAGGACTTGTGATATTATTGGAATTGAGATTAGGTGGGTTAGATATTGATAGTGGTTCGAGTTACGTAAATTCGGTATTATTGATATAGTGATTTGTCATCGCGTAGATTCTCTCATATATATTATTATCATCTAATCTGTTAAAAGTTCAAGTTTAAATTCCTAATAAAGTCATATTAAGGATATGGACACGTCTGGTCCTTTTGTTAATCCTTCACCTCTAGCTCACGCAGATAATCCAGGAGAAGGGCACCCTAGGGGGCAATTTCAGAACTTTAAGCGGTTTATAAAGGGGAGATAAAATGTGTGTTTTTCCACATTAAAAACTGTTTGCTTTCACTTTAAAGAGGAAATAAAAGAAAAAAGATAAAATAGTAAAATAAAAATGGAAGATTTAATCTCTATAGTTACAATATAATAAAAAACAACAATAGCTTACTTGTTCTGTGATATATCCTGAAACATGATTGAACGCCTAAACCAGTATCACACCATGTCACATTCAGTGCATTTGTATAAATAATTGAAAAGCTCATATTACACGCTGTAAGCGAAAATGACCATAAATCAGTGTTTCTCAAACTGTGGGGCGCGTCCCCCTAGGGGGACGTGAGTAAACAAATAAATACATTTTGACAAATAAAAATAAAATACGCATTTACACTGATGTAATACACTTATAAATATATGTTACTGCGCAATGTGTACTTTATGATTCATTTATAACAATACTAAGTTAAGAATAAGTTTAATAATTACCAGTAACCCCATGGCCTTGTCATATATAAAATTATATGCAAAAAATAAGACCGATCTTAATAATCTGTACGGTTTATAATAAGTCCCTAAGATGCCGATTAAAAATTCACTCCTCAATGTCGTCGTTAACACGTCGACGAGCGTTTATGGTGTATTGGAGGGGGGAGGGGCATTAGAAAAGGAGTTAATGAGCTAATCCTCTGAAATAAATAAAACTTTCACAAACACTGTCAGGATCCTTTTATTGCATTCCAAATGCTTTCGGTATAATTATTTATGGATAGCAATTCTGAGAAAAGATCGTATTTCGGAAAGACGTATATATATGTCCGAGGCAAATAACACCAAGACGGGGCTGAGAAAGACCTTTATATACGTCGACGGCACTTAAGAGGTTACAGTCGTATTGTAGGTTTAGTATCAACGTATATTTTTATTGAATTTAATACATTGTTATTGTATGAAGGGGGGGTGCGCAATGAAAAATATAATTGAATATTGGGTCGCAAGTATCAAAAGTTTGAGAAGCATTGCCGTAAATGAATAATAAAAAAAGCACACTCAAATGAAAAAACAAGAAAAAATGTTTAGCTAGCAATTTCATCTCTTTCCTGGAATATACCTTTTCACATACCTTCTCCGAAATAAGTAAATTGCTTATAAGCACTATAGATATAATTTCATTGTATTCCAAATTCGTGAGACTAGTTTTAAATAGAGCAGCACAATACAAAAATTCCTCGTTTGGAAGGACGAGTATACACGTCCGGGGCACTAAACGCAGTAGCTCAGTAGGACGTGCACACATGTCAACCGGCACTTAAGGGGTTTAAATCATGATTAATATATTTATAGAAAATAGTGATGTATTACACAAAAAATGAAAATTGTAACATTTTTAATTTCTTTGCGCGCATATTACCTTTTTCTACATATTATTCGTTAAAAAGTGTTAATTAAAAATTCTAAAATATCTTCTTTGTAAGAAAACGCATACATGTAACGTATTTCATTAATATTAGAATAACATACATTTTTTTTTGTATATATATTTTTTTTGTTATTTAAAAACGAGAATACTATAATCATAGAGATATTGAAATTAAATAAATGTTATTGAAGCTGATGGGGCGTAGTTTGGTAGACAAATTTATGTGCCATCCATTTTTATGTTGACAAAGGAATGGATAATTTGTAAAAGAAGTTAATGTCTTTCTCATTGATTTTCTTGATCTTTCATAATATAAGACAGAAAAAAATAATAATGACATAAATGACAGAAAAAATATACCTTGCATAAATCAATGAAAAAAAGGAATGAACACATTTGTAAAATTTAAATATCTTATCGAGGCCATATTTCTGTTCTTATTTTTCCTGAAGAGAGTTTATTATCAATAAATGATGGAAAGAATGTAAGACACGTGCTTTTAAATATGTATACTAACAAGTATATTGTTCTGCAAAACGCGGAAACAAAAAAAATCCGTAAATTAAGAAATTTATAATTTATATGTTATTAGTATGTAAAAAGCGCCATATATATATATATATATATATATATATATATATATATATATATATAATACTTGCACGAATTTGTTTCAACAGGTATGTGGTGCCCTTATGTGAAAAAAATATGTATCTAAATATATATGCCTGTTCAAATATTGATATTTAGTCTAGTGTCTTAGCAAGCATAATTAAGGAATTTTTATAAAGCTTCGATTAATGATTCCTTCAAATGGTGCATGAAAATCTGAGAATTACTAAGTTTTCCACATATATATTTTTAAATTAATCATTTTATTCTTATAAATAGTTCTTAATATTTTTTCATGGTTCTTTGTTCCAATCATCTTTTGTAACTGATTCATTAGAAATTATCTGTTTCATACTTGTTTAAAGTTATTAGTTAATATTTATTTCAAAACCTATGATTGAACGACTATGGACTCGGCTTAAATTTTAACAAAAGTTACTTACATTATTTTTGAATATGGTTTGAAATAATAATAAAAAAAATACGATAAAAGAATTTTTATTTAGAAAAATATTGATGGATTTTAATTAAAATGTAAGCAAATTTAAAAAATTATTTCTGTAAGGCAGTGTTTCTAAAAGTGTCAATATTTATGACCCAATATTCAATCCTAATTTTGATCGCACCCGCCCCCTCCATATAAGAACAATAATTCCATACTTAGACACTAAAGCTACAATAAGAGTTTAACCTCTTAAGTGCTACCATCATATGTAAAAGTCTCGCTCAGCCAAAGCGTTACCGGCCCTGTCTATATATATACGTCTTGCATATAATTTCCGAATAAAAGTTTATATATTACAAGCCCATGGGGTCATTAGTAATTATTAATATTGTTCTTAACTTAGTATTGCTAAATTAACTATAAAATACGTTGTGTAGTACTGATGCATTTATAAGTGTACTAAATCAGTGTAAATGCATATTTCATTTTTAGTATGTCAGAATGTATTTTGTTTGTTTACTTTCAGAAAATTAATAATTTTTAAATAACCTTTTGCTTTCGACTTTTCAATATGTGCTTGAGTCCCCCCTCTTTTAAAATTATCACCCACCCCTAGGGGTGCACGCCCCACAGTTTGAGAAACGCTGTGTGTTGTAAGGTATTTTATGAAAATTTCTTAAATTATGACAAATGTAATTGGTATCAAATCTACCGGTATTAAAAATGTTTGTGAATATAATAACTAACTACTACTATTAAAGTCTACTTATTTTTAAATAATAAGAAATAAGCTCATTCGACTAAATCTGTCAACTTTTCAATCATAACAATAAGCTCACGTGAAACATTTTGGTTAAATCTAATAATATATATATTCCCTCTTATAATTTTAACTTCGCTTTTTATATTAAAGGACTAAATAATGTGCACAAATATATGCCAGCAAGTACTATGCATCAGAACCTGATTCTTCCGTATTAAAATAAGTTACAATTTAAAAAAATCAGTTTCACCAGCAAGCATGAAATTTTGCATGAAAATAGAAGCATATATAGAATGGAAGAAATGAACAGTACTGATAAATACTTGTATAAAAAAGAGGAAGGGTAAAATCTAATAACAGCTAGAAATGCTTATGTGATGTTACTTAAAATAGGACAAAACAATTCCTTTTAATAGCTTCATTAAAAAAATATTTCAAGAAAAGATAGTAAATAAATTGTAATTATTACATATATTAAAATATATGTAATTATTTCGCTTATCTTTTTAAATATTTTGTCCTTTACTTCGTAATCTTTACTTACAATTCTGTCAATAAAATGTATTCTTTTTCCCGTCACAGCAGTAGACTACGGGAGGGTTACCTAATAGTGGAGGTACATGATATTCATTTAATACGTAATTTCCATTTTAAAAGCATCATTAGTACTATAGTTTTAAATAAAAAAAATCGCATCGGTTTTTCTCATTTTTGTAAATTTTTAGAGTGATCTATGCACGCATTGGGTTTCTGTTTCTGAAGTAGTTTTCAAATTTTTAATACCTCTTAAAACGTATTACAGAAAAACTAGATTCCTTAAAAAGATATCTAGGAATTGAAAATTTCGAGATGAATATACTATTTAACAGCCTTTCAGAAATTAGCATTCTCTAAATGCTAAATATACCTGTTTTCGAAATCTGATTCTGGATTTGACGAAGAAATTTATAATAATCTTCTTATATTTTACATTTTATCTTAAGTTAAAAAAAATATTCATTCGTTTCCAACGCAATTTGATAATATGCGGCTTAATTCAAATAATATTAAATTGATATTCATAGCTATCGAATTTATTAGAAATATAGGTATATTAAATGTATATTATTTATGATTGGTTAAACAGACTATACAGTTGAAATGTTACAAGAAAACATTGTTTTCTAAAATACGAATTTTATTTTCATGTTTTGGAAAAGAATAACGAAATCAACAATATTTATATTATAACATTTTTGTTAAAAATGATAGATTATTGTAATATACGTGGTAAGATTCAAAAGTTCCCAGACCGAATCTATGACTTAAATAACTGACACACATTTTCCTTCGAAATAAAACCCTTGAGCAACAACACACTTTTGCAGTTTCTTGTAAAGGACATTGAAACATTTCTGGAATCTATATTCAGCTATGCCTTTTAATTCAGCTGCGATGCTTTTTAAACCTCATTTGCAGATTTAAATAGACAACTTTAAAAGTAAAGTGCCAGTTCAGGAAATAGGCTAAAGTCACAGTGTTCGAGATCATAGGAGAAAGGAGGATGTGGAAAAACAATTGTTTTCGTTTTCGGAAGAAAATAAGTGACGAGGAGGGATCGGTGGGCAGGAGTTTTGTCATGCATAAGCACCGATGACTGCTCAGCCCACAATATTTGGTCTCTTCTTTCAGATCGACTCATGCAAACGACGCAGGATGTCTATATAAAGTTTGTGGCGGTGGTTGTATATGAAAGCCAGGAACAACCTCCGTATCACGGTGATCATTTTAGTATAGGGGCTAAGTTACTCAGTGACCTTCATTGGTGACCCAGGCTGAACTTTGAAACAACGCAAAACTTCAAGGAATCAGACGTGGCGCCATCTAACGACCACCAAAGCAACCAAAATGTTGTCACACACTCATGACGCAGCACAGCAAAGCCATCAAATCCACGTCACGCAGTAGCAATAACTATGGTATCGTTCGTTCGCCTATCCACCCACTCACTGCCATTGAAGTGTGTGGAGGTGGTATCTATATAAACTCGTCATAACCTCCGTACTACGATGATCATTTTAAAATAGTAGATTTAGTACGTACTTACAGAACTAAAGGTCTCAGGTTCTAATCTTTAAGTTCTTTATCCACAGTGCATCATTTAAGGATAAACTCCAGATGCACAATGCGCCTGGATATAGAAGACACATCTAGCCATGACCTTCCCTTTACACTCTTCTTAATAGAATTTCTACTTGCTGGAGATTGTGGTGATTTCCACGATACCAATGCTCTCTTAAATCGTGGGTCATATAAAAACAACATTACTCGTCTCTAGCAACAATTCTGCCAAATAGGGAAGGACCTTTGTTAAGAGCCGAGATTAAGTCTCCCTCCATTTTCATTCGAATTTCCTTTAGATGTTCGGTTAACATGTGAAGAACGTTGAGTCGACACAATTTATGCAAGTTAAGATCCTTAATCAGTATCCGTTGACATGTGGCCTCGGGTATCCCATTTTCTGCTGTTTGCGCTGATATTTGATATTTGAAGCATGTTCTTACGTACCGCAACAAAAACATTTTCAGTGTTTTCAGTGGTGCGGGAAGTCTGTGGAATTCCAAAGCGTTAATCGTCTTCGACACGTTTCTCTGCCTTCTGTAAAACGTCTATGCCAGCGTTTCTCAAACTGTGGGGCGCGCCCCCCCTGGGGGCGTGACAACTCTACGAGGGGGCGCGAGCATATTGAAAAGTTAAAAACAAAAGAATTAAACAAATTGTTAATATACTGAAAGAAAACAAGCAAAATACATTCTGACATAATAAAAAATAAAATGCACATTTACACTGGTATATTACAAGCATAAATGTACCAGTGCTACAGAATGTGAGTGCATTTGATAATTTATTTAGCAATATTAAAATAAGAACAAATTTAATAATTACCAGTGACCCCATGGGATTTCTTTATATAAAATTATATACAAAAATTAACACTTATCTTGATAATTTGTATGGTTTATAATTAATCCCTTAACTGCAGATTAAAAGTTTTGCAATTTGCTTCCCAATGCCAACCGCTTTCCACGAAGGAACATGTATGTGATGCAATGGGGGCGGGAAGGAATAAAGAAGCAAATAACCTGAAATAAGTAAATCATTCGCAAACATTGTCCAGGTCCATTTCAAAGCCTTCAGAATAATTTTATCGATAACCGTGCACAGAAAAGTTCGTACTTCGGAAAGACGTATATATTCGTCCGGTGAAATCAACGTTCTGACTGAGCGAGACGTTTATATACGCTGGTGACACTTAGGAGGTTAAAGTCATATCGTAGTTTTAGCATCAAAGTATAGTATTATTGAGTTCAATGCATTGTTATTGTA
>BMAV01012962.1:99913-111432 GCA_019973955.1 Trichonephila inaurata madagascariensis | reverse complement strand
AAGCCGTATATATATTATAAAGTTTAATATATATATTAAACTTGATCTCATCCTTATCCTCTTAATCCCTTATCCTTAAACCTAACTATATAAATACAATTTTGTATATATATATTGTATCAATGACAGTAGCTTGTTTGCTACCCCTATCTTGTAATTTTTAACGTCCGGGGACAAACAGAATCGCAGATGCAAACATTTTTTTTTCTTTCAAAGTAAACTATAGATTCTTCTCTCACGTGTTGAGGGGAAATAGCTGCAGAGTCGACTTTTGGATTGTTTGTTGTTACCCAACTTTTTCCTTTTCCGACACCAAAGGCAAATACATTCACCAAATGTCATTTTTTTCACAGCGATCTATAGAAGGGACACACCCGGTTCGAAATCTGTCTATTCTTTAGTCCCCTCAAATTCTAACAAGTAGCTGTTCTACACATGTGTGGAAATGAATGTTGGCCACTGTGAGGAAGAACTGTCAACGATGGTATTCACCTTGTTTAAGGTATCCGACTACTTTCGAAACCGTGATTTTGCAAAAGCGTGTAAATGGATAATATTTATGATATTTAGTGTCACTTAGATTAGAGAATACATGTATAGAATTGTTTTAAGGACATTATGACAAAAAACTATTTAAATACAATATTTTGGTAAAAAATAAACTCAGAACCTTTTTTCCAAATGTTCTCCTTTTGTAAAAAATTCTTCTATTGTATTAATATTTTGCCTGTATTCTGCTCAGACCTCTGTACAGAGGCTCAACTAGAAATTTTGAAATGCATAACATGGAAGTCGGTTTATCCATGTTTTAGGAAAACAGAAGGGAGAAATTTTAAGAAAATACGCCGATAATTATTTCAAATGGTTGTAACTCTAAAAATAATGTGAATTTTTCAAAAATCATAGTTGAGCCTCAGTACAAAGGTCTGAGGCAGGCAAAATATTAATACAGGCAAAATATTAATACAATAGAAGCATTTTTTACAAAAGGAGAACATTTGGAAAAAAGGTTATTCTAAGTTAATTTTTTGCCAAAATAGTGTGTATTTAAATAATTTTTTTTGTCATAATGTTCTAAAAAGAATTTTATACATGTATTCTAATCTAAGTGGCACTAAATATCATGAAAGTTATCCATTTATGCACTTTTTTTAAATCACGGTTCCGAACGTAGTCGGATACCTTAAGTGACAGGTCTATTGATAAATCCTTCAGAAAATTTACGATGTACGCTAAACAGAAGATCTCAGTCACGGCTGGATTTTGTTTCAGAGGAACCTATGACGATAGGGTCCTGAATAGAGGGTGCTGGGTGCTGATACGAGTTCCTGCCAATCAGAAATAGCAGGGTGCGTCAGAGAAGCCCGCAAATGGGTTTAGAAAGACAGTTTTGATGGCGACCAGGGACTTTTGGCGATACCAGTGACAAAAAACTTGCTTTAGGCTGCTATGCGGTGAGAAGATCAGGGACAGGCTCAAAGACCAGGCCTTGGAATTTTTTCCAGCGAGAGGAGGCGGGGATATCGGCAACAGAGGCGTAGCTACCGCCATATCAGCCGTATCAATGATACGGGGACACTCAAGTTACAGGGCCCCAACATGTATTACAGTACTACTATCATTGGTTTCTTGACTAAAAAGAAGCTCCCGAAGGAGTTTTGATACTGGCCCACTCACAACAAGCTACGCCAGTGATCGGCGAAATTTCAGATAATTAACGAGCTCATCTAAAGTTGTGACAAACTAACCAGAAATTTAACTTCACGAGTTTGGTGGAATGTATACATTATAACATTCAGTTGTAAACAATTAAGGTATCCGACTACATTCGGAACCGTAATTTACAAAAGCGCATAAATGGATATAATTTTCATGATATTTAGTATTACTTAGATTAGAATATATTTATACAATTGTTTTAAGGGCATTTTGACAAAAACAATTATTTAAATACAATATTTTGGCGAAAAATTAGCTTAGAATAATTTTTTTTTTCAAAATGTTCTCCTTTTGTGAAAAAAGCTTTTATTTTAATAATATTTTACCTGTATATAGCTAAGACCTCTCCACAGAGGCTCAACTAGAATTTTTGGTATATATAACTTAGAAATGGGTTTATCCATATTTTACGACAACAAAGGGGAGCAATTTTAAGAAAAAAACACCGATAATTATTTCAATGGGTTGTAACTCTGAAAATAATGTGAATTTTTCAAAACTCTTAGTTGAGCCTCTGTAAAGAGGTCTGAGCTATATATACACACACAGCAAAATATTATTATAATAGAAGCATTCTTAACAAAAGGAGAACATTTTGAAAAAAGATTATTCTGAGTTAGTTTTTGCCAAAATATTGTATTTAAATAATTTTTTTTGTCAAAATGTCCTTAAAACAATTTTATACATGTAGTCTAATCTAAGTGACACTAAATATCATAAATATTATCCATTTATAAGCTTTTGCAAAATCACGGTTCCGAACCTTCGGATACCTTAAGAATGAGCGCAACAGTTGATGATACCTAGATTACAATGTGAAAATGATATATTTTTAAGATCCAATAGAACAGAGGTTTTCAAACTTTTTTGTCTCAGACCCCTTGCCAGGTTTTTTTGGTTTGGGGTAGACCCCAGTTTACCTAATATTGAATTTTTAGAAATTTATCATCTTTAATGTGTTTTTGACAGTTGGTATTCCAACTTACTTTAAATGAATTAAATTTCTGGCTGTAATGAAGAACGGTGTCTAAAACTAAATAGGCACATGTTAATTAAAAATTTAATGAATACATAAAATAACTGTTTCATTAAAGGATTGAACAACAAACGTTTTTAATGGGATGAATGAATCTGATGCTTTAATAAAAAATTTTCAACATTTAGCATCAATCATGTCAGGTTCAATTCTAAATCTCTGTTAGTAGTGTCCAGTTTTTTCCCCTTCTTTTTTTTCTTTTGGAGACCGGCAATCACGCTGAAACTCCTTCCACTAGGAAGAGCAATTAAAATCTTTCCACGATATTCTATAATTTTGAACAAATGACAGGCATGTCTTTTTAAAGCGAAAATTAACAATTCTTTTTTCCAATGTGACCATATGAATTCATTGCCTACTGTGGTATTACCATACTCACAAGGCATTCTTAAACCTAATTTCAAAATCTGAATAGAGGGCAATTCAATGCAGAACGTAGGTTAAAATGCCCTAATTGCGTGTCTGTGATAAATTGCGAAATCGAGTAAATTCGGGCCTTTCAATATTATACATCGTTAGCTTAATTCTGGAAAGCAACGTTAGTCTTTTTAATGAAATGGTCCTTGTTTTAATAAAATCTAAGCTGTCATCCTGGTTACTGCAAATTAACATTAAAATCACGATCTTGTTTCATGTGGAATGCTATCCTAGACCCTCATTTACACCTCATAGACTCCCAAATTATTTTTTCGCTGACGTAGACCCCTTGAGGGTCATTATGACCCCTGGAGGATCGATATAGACCACTTTGGGAATCACTGCAATAGAACATATTTAAATTCAGTATCTGTAAATAAAAAATATAAATTCTTCCTTAAGCTATTTTATCCCTCTCACTACCGAGGAATAAAGCAAGTTTGAGGTCACGACATTACCATATGTACATGTGCTTACTTGTAATAAAACCATTTTTGCTAGTTATTTCTCGCATCCTATACACAACTCGATTCGAATAACGAATATAAGTTTAAAACTCAAGTTAGGTTTTTGCCAAATGATAATTATTGCCAAGATAAGGAGCGAGAACGCCCTGTTAGCACTAAACAGTACCATAGAAAAATGTATTTATCAGAAGTCATTGAAAAAATATTAGGTTCGTTTTATTTTTATGGTGTATGAAAAACCGCATTCATGATCATGGAAACAAGACACTTAAGTGGAACATATGAATGAAGATCTGGCTCTAAAAAGGATAAAAGAGCTAGATTTATTAACCTCAAGAAATCGATTGATATTTTATGTGAAGTTTAAAGATTTTTATGTGCTTCGTGAGATTCCCTGGAATCTTCATTGAGGGTCATTGTTCATAGTTCAGTGCATATTTCGCTTCTTGGCGAGATAAATGAGAAATAAGGTAGGGAGTTGTTTGCGTTGACATAAACTATGGAGATATCATTTAATTCAGTGCTCCTCAAACTTTCAATATTTGTGACCCACTTTTCAATCATAATTTTCATCGCCCCCCTACATGCAATAACAATGTATTGAATTCAATAATACTATACTTCGAAATTAAAGCTACAGTACGACATTTTAAGTGCCAGCGACGTATATAAACATCTCGCTCAGTCAAAGCGATAATTGCCCCGGACGTATATACACGTCCTCCCGAAATACAATCTCTTCTGGGCGCTGCTATCTATACAATTATTCATAAGGCTTTGGAATGTAATAAAAGGACCTTGACAGTGTATGCAAAAGATTTACTTTACTTATTCAGAGGATTTGCTTATTTGTTATTTTTCTACTCCCCTCCCCCCCAAATGCACCACATACGCTAGCTTACTTGTAAGACTGTGGCATTAGGGAGCGAATCGCGTAATTTTTCATCGGTATTTCCAGAATTATAAACGGTACAAATTATCAAGAAAAGTGTTAATGTTTGTATATAATTTTTTTTTGAAAAGCCGATGGGATTACTGGTAATTATTAAACGTTTTTAACTTAGAATTGTTTAGTTAACTGTAGAATACATTGCGCACAGTGTTGATATATTTAAAAATGTATTATATCAGTGTATATGTGTATTTTATTTTTAGGTCAGAATGTATTTTATTTGTTTTCTTTCTCTCTTTTGTTTTCGACTTTTCAATATGCTCGCTGCCCCCTCGTAGAGTTATCACGCCCCCTAGGAAGCGCGCCCCACAGTTTAAGAAACTCTGATTTTATTCCTTATTATTTTTTTGTTTTTATATTCTTATTGCTGGGTTATTAGAAAGACTGGTATTATTATTATTATACGTGTTGAAATCCCAGAATTGATCAGTTCGTGGAACTAACTAAGTTTTTTCATGATGATTAACTTGGAAAACTTCAATATGTATTTTAGGTCCTATTACGGAAATAAGACTAAATCATTTATATATGTTTTGGTATAGAATGTTTCCATAAATAGCTTCGCATAAAACAACAGTTGTAAAATTAAGTCAGTGCTGTGGAGGACTGAAATATAAAATAATTCACCCACGTGTGTTATAGAATGCTTGCAAGTTATTATATTTCAATTTCATTATAAAAGTATAATGTTTTCTTTTTAAAATTAGTTTCACACAAACTGTAAATTAATTCATAATTTGTTCCTAAAAAATAAATTTTTCAATTTTACTGGTACAAATAAGGTAAGCTCAATCGATTGGATGTCTTCACCTGAAATCACTTGTGAATGAGACGCCAGGTGCCTACATTGAATGTTCTCATGACACGAATCGCCGTCGTTTCAGTTGACATCATCAGCACACCGGATTTATTTAAACGCGTCCGACAATCCTTCGTCTGTGTGTGTCAGCTGTTCTATGACCTACGCGGCCACAACTTTGATCAATTGCTGTGACAATCACTTGTTAAGGTATCTGACTACCCTAAAATCATGATTTTTTTTTTAAAAAATGGACAATTTTTTTTTTTATGATTTTGTTTTATAGGCCATTTTATTAGCTTTATAAAAATGCCAAGGTTTTTATCTTCCATTCTCTAGAACAAAAACTACAAGTGTTTTAGTAAAAGCAGATGCCACATAAATTTGCATAATATGTCAAACTTTAAAATGCCTTTCACTCGAAATGCGTTTTTTCCGAAAAACTCAAACGGGGACAGCGATGGCTCAAAAAGTTTTGAAAATAATTTGCTGAAATTTTGTATATATGTTCTGTATAACAGCAGAAGTGTTTTAACCTTCAGATTTATTAATCACTGTCTTATTACAGAATTTACAGTTCTTTATGTGAATACAAGCACTGTCTTTTTAAGCAATTTCATATAACAGCTAAGATAAAGTGCTCTAGTTTTTGTAAAAATTAAAATATCTCTTATCCTGAAGGTCACTTCAAAAAGAAATAGCAAAGTAATACAACAAAATTGAAAAATTGAGAATTTGTTCATTTACTATTTGTTAAGAGCGGGTCCCGTTTATGCAATATTTTGTCAATTTTTACCCATTTTTTCCCATTCTAGTATTAATAATTTATTTTTAAATTCTTAATTTGTCTTCTTTTCTTAAAGTGTGCTAAATAAATCTAAAAACAACAAAAAAATCTCCATATATCCATTATTTTAAAAAAAAGTTATCGCAATAAGTCGGATACCTTAAATTTCTGACGTGTGTGTGTGTGAACTGCTTCTTCGTATTATAAGCATGCTTTATATCTAATAAATGTATTTCTTACTACTTATAGCCCCTTTTCATTCCTCTCGCCATTACACCCTTCATAACTCTTTTTGCGAATTACTCCGACTAAACGCGATTTGTGACCCCTTGTTCTCTGGTAATTTGTCAACCCTATGTATGTTACTCACTATCACCCTTCTGATTATGTCGGTCGAATTCAGCAACATTCTGTGATGGAATTCCAAAGATCATTAGGCATACAAAATACCACCCTCATTGACTTTTATTCTAGATAGCGCGGATTATGATCCATGAAAATCCTTAGAATCACGGAATAGATGAGAAACTAGATATGACTATTATAAATCTTCACCCATTTGATGCAATCATTTCTCTTTCAAGATTGTAGCGTGATACATAAATATGTAATACCCTGGGCTGTGAATCGATTTTTCTTTATTATTAGATATACTGTTTGTTTTGTAGTCGTGATATGTTGGAGACTTTTATGTTGTTACTTTTTATTTATTCTTGATCGGGACATTACAATAGTTCACATAAACCTAACATTTAAAACACTAAAGCAAACAGACATAAGTAAGCAGCAGCCACATTTTACAGGACGAACAGAAAGACATAAGGCAGTGCTTCTCAAACTTTCACAGTTTGCGACCCAATGTTCAGTAATAATTTTTATCGCGCCCCCCCTTCCCTACAATAATAATGTATGGAATTCAATAATACTATACTTTGACTCTAAAGCTACAACATGACTTCAACCTCAAGTGCCACCGACGTATATAAAAGTCTTGCTCAACCAAAACGATAATTGGCCCAGACGTATATATACGTCTTTCCAAAGTACGATCTTTTCTGTGCACTGCTATCCATAAAATTATTCCGAAGGCCTAGACGGTGGCATTGGCTTCACGGTATAAAAGGACATTGTGAAGGATTTACTTATTTCATAGGATTTGTTTATTTATTCCTTTTCTTCCCTACCCCCCCAAATATCACATACACGAGTTTACATGGAAAACGGTGGCATTGGGGAAGGATTTGAGTAACTTTTAACCGGCAGTTAATTATAAACCAAACAAATTATCAAGATAAGTGTGTTAATTTTTGTATGTCAAACCCATGGGATCACTGGTAATTCTTAAACTTGTTCTTAACTTAGTATTGTTAAATTCATTATAAAATACATGGTGGCTGTACTGATACATTTATAAGTGTATTATATTATTGTAAATGTCTATTTTATTTTTTATTATGTTAGAAATGCATTTTGTTTGTTCATTTTCCATAAATAAATAATTTTCTTAAATAATCTTTTGTTTTCGACTTTTCAATATGCTCGCGCCTCCCTCGTAGAGTTATCCCGCCCCTAGGGGGCACGCCCCACAGTTAGAGAAACGCTGACATAAAAGGAAGAGCTCAAAAAAACTCTCGCTTTTATACCGGCAGTGAAGATCACGTGACTTCTTTTTAACAACAGCTCTTTTGGTTAAAATGGGCGGAAAAGAGATTTCTGATGTAATACTACTAAATGATTACTATTGAGATTATATATATAATATGCTATTCAAGATTGACATAATTAAAAGAATTTTTTGCAATCATTTGTGATACACTCTATTAAATGTCAAAACAAGAACTTCAGCCTTTAAAATTAGCATTCTCTAACCATCTGAGACGATTTAATTTACACCCTACTAAGGCAGTTTTCATTGTGACGAGAGTCTTTCAGCTACCGCCGGCATTCCCCTGAGAAAAGGACTAATTTCTGTAGCAAAAGAACTTCTTCCAGGGGCGATACCATTGTAATTGGTATGTGACAGAGAGAGAGCGGTCGTCTTTTTTTTTAATAAGGAGGCGGAACACAAAATGTTGGATGGGCATCTCTGTCAACAATGATGACACAGATTACCTTTTCTTGAGGGAAATACATTGTTTTGTGTGAAGAGAACTTTTCAAAATCATATGCGGTTTTCATTATATTATTCAGTTATATTTGTCGGCAAAATTTCAAAATCAAAAGATTTTAGAGACTAACATATTAATAATATTGAGGCTTAATGGAATCATGCAAGTAAATTAGGATTGTCGTTGAATTAGGCATTCTTTTAAGAAAAAGATTACAATATACATTTAGCTTTACATCTTCCATTGGAAATTAGGTAAACTATATTTTTAATTTCAGGTAAAAAATAATTTTTTAATTAATTGGGTAACATAAAGTTCATACAATAATTACAAAACAAAAATATCCACTAAAGAGAAAATCTTTTAAGATAGTGGTATATTTTTTCTTCGTAAGTATACGTTCAAACGTTTTCATATTTTATTAAAATTAACAATATTATCTAATTTAGTGTATGCTTAATAAGTTTATTTTAATAATTTTTTCTACAAAAAGTCTCTAAATAAAGTTTTAAATTTTGTATTTCTGTTTCTTTATTTTACATTTCTTGTGCGGTAAAACTTAAATACAACTAAAATCTTAAAACCTATCAAAAATGGAAGTTAAGTTATGTAAGACCCCTTTATTTTTTCTACTGAGTATTTTCTTTGTTATGATAATCTGACGTTAATATTCATTATAATAATATGCTTTCTTTTAATAGTACTGTGACATTGAAAAATAACAATATTTTAATATATATCTGATTGTTTCTTATGCAATTCACTACAAATGTATCGAAGATTCATTTGATATCGCAGATTTCCTAGTTGTAATACTTTTAAATATTTACATTATTTTACTAATTTTTTAATAAAGATCAACATTATTATTTTATTCAAATAATTTATCTAATATTCACATATTACGTTTGTGTATTAAACCTTTTATCTCATAATGCCCAGTCAGACGACCAATGTTGAATTTGCCATACTTTCCTGCTTTTTCAAAATATCCGAAATACAGATGAATTCTTTAATTTCGGGCTTTTCCACGTTCTAGTTGAACTCATTTTTGAGATTTTCTTTCGTTTTTACATTCAAGAAGAAGCTTAGCGTTGTCGAAGATTGGATTTTTTACGTACATATAAATGTTTTAACGATTGCTTAAAAATTGAACGAAACAATTATTTTTTCTTATCTGATGTCTCAAAGAAGAACACTTTTTGTTCTCAATTTTTCCTCTGACCATTAGAAAAAAGTTGGCTAAAAATTGCGTTTAATCTCAATATATACATTAATAATTTACAATCATACAAATATATGATGTTAAACATTTCATCAAAAAAGGGGATATATGAATAAATCAATCAACTTAGTGTACGTAGAGTAAATTTTGATATTACTTAAAATGAGGGGAACAATTCCTCCTAGACTTTTTGACTACGTGATACCAAAAAAGAAGCTCTTAATAGCGAATACGTGTTGCGCTTCATTTTCCAGGCGCTTGCACGAGAAAATTGAATTTCTACTACATATTTTGAATATTTTAAGAGTAGGAAAGTAAACTGCAACTGTATTTCTACCAATAAAATAACTTTTTAGAGCCACATGTGTATAATTTGGAGAGAGAATAAGAAGAACTGAATAGGGATGAGAGACTCAAAAAAATTGAGATTTCCCCCATTACAAATTATTCGTAGCGTCACTAGAACTTTAATTTTATTCACATTCAATTTTATTTTCTAAAATATTTTCCATTCATTTATTTATGTTTCTTCTGTCTGTCGCTAAAAATTATTTTGATTTTTTTGTATTGTTTGGTCTCAATTTAGGAATTTAAAAAAAAAAAAAAAAACTAAGACATTTTAGGAAAGAATCGATCAACCCAAAATAACATCATTTACTTTATAAATAGAGTTCCGTTTGAGAAATAAAAATGAATTTGATTTTATTATTGGCATAAGTTGCTTTACTTTTAAAGCTTGCTTTAACTTACAGATTAAACAATATATATTTTTAAGAAATTCTTAAATTTAATAAGTGAGTTTTATTTTGTGTAAGGAACTTCAAATACAATTTTCATTTGTGCAGATGAAGAGTGACAAGGAATTTTAGTTATTAACCAATGTTGTCCTTTTCTCTTTTTATTATAAATGTCAATTAATTTCAAAAAATGCATGCTAAAAATAAAATACACTCCAAAATTACTTTTCTCGAATTTAGTTTTGCTTGATTTTCTTAAAAATATTGTGTGTTTAATGATAAATATTGTTATGAATTTTGTGTAATTAATGCTTAAAATGGCGTAAATAATTTATATCTGGATGTTTAATAAGTTAATATTACCTTCCACTGTGTTTATTTTATGATAAAAATCGTAATACTCGCAAGCAGGTTATAATGACGTTTCATTGGAAACTTGACGAAATACTGTCGTTACAGGTAAGTTGGCCTCATTTTTGGCGATGGCAACCATTTTGGCAACATGCTATCATATGAATACTTATGAAAATAACTGCAGAAATCTATTAACATCACGATCTCTATGACGTAAGTTTATCTTTCGATAAAGTGCTTAAAGATAGCCACGCAGGCTATAAATAGCAGCCGCTCAATGAAGCTGAGTCAGTATTATTTTGTTGAGGAGTAAAACAACAATTAGTTTCTTGGAAAATAAACTTTACGTACTTGTACTCTAAGACTCTGATGGCTGTATCTGAGTGCTGTTGAAGGTGTGAAAACCTTCTGAGACTTTTTGTTCGAATTTATTTATGCATTCTGTATTTTAAGGATTTTTTTTCCTGCAATAAATTTTCATCTCTCTTTAAAAAACTATTTTGTTCTTGGAGACTAAAAGCATAAAATCCACCAACCCGCATCAACGTAACACTATGAACTTTCCTTAAAATATGCATTTTATCTGCAAACATATAGAATGCACCTTTTGTCATTACTTCAAACATTTAGAGAAATGCATTAGTTAGAATTTTTGCAATATTTGCTCATAATAAAAAGGGAGTAGGAACTAACAAGGGGAGGGCACGACTAAGGAAATTCATTTGGGATCGAGACTTGGTGTAATAGTAGTACTCTTTTAGGATGTTAACCCCTCAATGTAATTCCGTCGAATGGCCAGTCAATTCGGAGAAATCAGCCTTCGAAATTCATGCTTAGCTTTTATGCAATTAAATTTTAATTTTTCGCAACGAGTTCGTAGCGTGATTGGTAAATCGTCTGCTTTCTATGCTGGAGGGT
>BMAV01012962.1:79873-98444 GCA_019973955.1 Trichonephila inaurata madagascariensis | reverse complement strand
GAGTACTACAATTACACCAAGTCTCGATCCCAAATGAATTTCCTTAGCCGTGCCCTCTCCTTGTAAGATAAGTTCTAGATTCGAATAAAATTATTATTAAAGCATTCGGGCTTCTGTTATGGTACAGAGAAATTAGATGTTAATGCAATGTGTAAGTTAATTTATTATTACTTTAAAAAATACCATTAAAGTATGCATAAGTACATTCCATATTCCATATTTTGTTTCTTATAATGTGAAATAACCTCCAAATTTAATAAAAGGAAAAATTAGCCATGTACATTTTACATGTATAACTTTTATCGGCGTATTATGATACCGCGCGCGCGCGAAGCATATTTCTGAACCCTTAACTTCGCAATTTTTTAAATTTCTATGAAAAAATTATATCAGCTAGTTCTCAAATAATAATAAAAGGGAAAAATATGAAAAAAAAAAATATTAGGCAATTTTAAATTGATTTTGTCAATTTTTTGTTTGTGCAGAAGTGCAAAATTGCAGAGTAGTGCTGTAAATTACAAAACTTTTTTTTATATGAGGACTTTATTATTCATCATAAAATGTTTAAATTTCTTACCTGGTAATTTATTTCATCAATAAACAAGAGGAAGCATAAAAATATAAGGATTCTTTTTATAGCAAAAACACAGTTCTTGAGGCATCAGAGATTTTTCTAATTGTTGTGATTTCTGGAAAAATGTACTTCCATCTAGTGACAAAATTAGCAAGTATTTCGTTGCAGTAATCATTTTTTTTTCTCAGATAAGTAATTTGTAGGTAATTAAAAAAATATTGAGTCTGTTAAATTAAAATAAATCATATGTTGCAGAAATGCAACAGTGCGAAGTTAAGGGTTAAACGACACAAAAACTTGCAAACATAACATTGAAATTTTTTGAAATCATCGGCAGTTGACTACTAATTTTGAATTTACATTCTTCCCTTCAATGTCGAGATAAAGAGCTTGAATATAACATGTGCTTTAATCTTTGCTTTTTTTATGATATTTCTGGAATGATAATTTGAAGGCATAAGTGCAAGAGGAATAAATATAATATTTAGAATGCAGCGTTCTCAATATTTTATTGTGCTTAAAAATCTAAACATACACATTTTGTAGTACTGAACATGTCTTTCTTCAGTTTTAGTTTATCACATTAAGCTCAGGTAACCCCGAATCTGCTGAAGTTTGTTAACGTCTGCAGTAGTCAGATAATGTAAAGGGACAGATCTCAACCTGGGACACATTTACAAAAAGAAAGATATCCCGATATATTAATAGAAAACCATGCAATGAACTTGTAATTTAGTAGTATGTATTAAGAAAATAGTTTTCTATATTCCAATATCCAAGCAAATTTGAATTTGGCATTAAAATGTCGAAAATCCTTTTTAAAAAAAAATAAAGATGTTACTATCATCGGCTTTCAAAGAAATGACAAATGCATTTTATGTTCTCATTACAGTATGTAATTTGAAATATTGTATTATTTTTGAATAATTTTCTGTGGGAAAATGCGATTGAACTTGAATATGTCTTATGTCATTGTTAAACAGTTTAGCCTTTAAAACTCTATTTTACACGAAAAAAAAATTTTTTGTTATCCAGTCATATTTTACAGTTGATTCAAAACTTTCTTTTATTATTAGCCTATTTTATACATTTAGTATAATTCTCTCGATTTAATGAGAATTGAAGGTTTATTAACCCGCGGTCACTCACGCCTGTTTTTGCTACGACCGTTACTCGCGGGGTGTAGAGAACATCCCAAGCATTTAACACGTGTATTTAATTATGAAAAAAAATGTCATTATGACACATATTTATAAAGTATAAGGTGTTTTTTGTATTATACAAATAAAATGATTACACTCATTGCATACAAATGAGACTAACATTAATTTAAAGTAAATATACGAAATTTTCACATTTTAAAACACATAATTTTATATTTTTTCATAAACCAGTATATATATATATAAAACGTATATACCAGTAATAAATATACTTTATAATTAATGAGAAAATGATAGTAGAAAGTATAGAAAAATAATATTTTAATCATTTTCCAGACATTCAGAGCAGACTGTATACATATGTTCAAGTTCTCTCGGGAGTTCTCAGCCCACCAGATAAATTTTGAAGGTCATAACATTCCAATCGTTCGAGAAAGAGGGATTGCATCAGGCCTGAAGGTTCAATGACCTAAAATGTGCAGGTACTGAAAAAATCGTGGTTCTGTGCATTCTTTTTAGAATCCTGGGAGGATTTTCTTGTTGCTGGGGTGTACAGAATACCCCACGCAAGTGATCGCGAGTTAATAAAAAAATAACTTCTGAATCATTGATTTCTTTTTTACTCGTATGTTGCTCCAGTCCTAAATGATGTCTTGAATAAAATCCGGGTGAGTCAGTGAGAGCTATTTAATGTCACACAATGAAGCTACACGAGGGCTATTGGCAACGGATCTCGTGATTTTTAACCATGGTCAAGTGACGAAGACGGCAACTGAGCTGGCATGCCCTCTCCTAATTTCCACACCGGAGGACATTTGAGCCTTGCCATATTTAACGTGCATCATCCTCTCTACACGGTGGGTCTTCAACGGTAAAAGGCTTGAACTCATGGCACCCCAGCCACGCATTCGAGACCTTCACCACTAGACTACAGCCGCCACTGAATGAAGGCTGAAGTTCTGAAATAGTTGATTGGTACAATAATGCGAGTCTAGTACGAATTCTTTTTTTTATTTTACTCTGTGACCATGCAGTCAAATGAAAGATATTTTTATTAATTCAATGTTATCGATATTAAGAATTCTATTGTCTTAAAGAAAAGCGTCATGTTTAAGTGCGCCCGATTTGGGTCGCAGATTTTAAAAGCTGTAATACTTTTTTCTGTAGATCAACCCTCCCCTCCCTTCTTCCTAGATATGAATCAAGTTTAGCGTACATATGGCTAAAATGAAAATAGACCATACAATAATATTATAATTTCAAAACAATGTTTTTTTTTTTTTTTTTTTTTTTGAAGATTTGATCAATAGTATTTCTCCGAATGACTTGATTTTAATAAATATAATTATTCTATGTGTATCCAAAAATACTAAGTTCTCTAACTTAATTCAGTGACGCGACAGCTCATGAGGGCCAAGGCCTACTGTGCCCATCTCAGTTTTCATGACATTGGGGCTGAAATGCATCAGCAGATGTTCCGATCAGGTGGTCAGTCTGACACGATTGCTACGACATGCAAAATATTTTATATTGAATTGGTTACGGTGAATTTTAAACTAAGCTGATTGCAATAACTAGGGGGATATTTAATAAAATAGAATCTTCAAAAATTGTGCATACATTTTTAAATAAAATTTTAAATGCATTAGCAAGGAAAAAATATACTTATCTTAGAAAATTTGTATGTAATATACATTAAATTTTGATAAAAAATTATTATACAATTATTAAATAACTATGTTGGTTGTAATTAAAATGAATACTGCGAACAAATAGGATTAAATATGCATCAGAATGAATACTTAATTTTTAATAAATGTTTCCTTCTTTTATGTTAAGAATGTATTTGAAAACAACAGAAGAATGTAATAGTAAATATGTTAAGAGGTCTCAGGGGTGTTAAATTTTTCTTGAGGTCTTAAAATATAAACAATTTTCAAACAGGTATAATTCTTTTAAATTTAAATTAAATGATTCGAATCTTTTACACATTATTTATAAAAGAATGGGGCTTCAAAAAAGTATAAATTGTTTAAAATATAATAATAATTTTAAAAAATCATAAGCATATGAAAATTCTATGATAAATATTACGTATTTCTTGCGTTGCGCAAGCTATTTTCTAAAATAGTAGCCTCTGATGTATAAAACTTTATAGAATTATAAAATGCATCATACTCTTTAAGCCCTACCTAATTTTAGTATTATATATGTTTTGTATTTCAAAATATTTGTAAAACATTGCAATTTTTTAAATATTTTAAAAAAATGTATTTTTTATTTATTAAAATATGTGTTATTACTCTACTTATATAAAAATAGCTACAGTGTAATGGGAATACAATTAACTTTATTAATCAACTTATAGCTAGTAATTAAACCTACTATTTTAGAAAATAGCATGCGCGACGTAAAACTTGATAAATATTTCTTATAGAAAAATTTCTTATTTTCATATGCTTATAATTTTTAAAATTATGATTCTATTTTAAACATTTTATACTTTTCTGAAGCCCCATTCCTTTATAATTAATGTGTAAAAAATTCGAATCATTTAATTAAAATTTTAAAGAATTATACCTGTTTGAAAATTGTTTATATTTTCAGACCTCTAGAGAAATTTAACACCCCTGAGACCTCTTAAGACCAAAATTCCCAAGTATACACTTTTGAAAAATATTGAACAAAATATATGCTATAAAAGAGCTTCGGTTACGGAACATATTAAGAAATTTTCAACATGCAGTCCAGATTCATTTGCAAAATTTTTTTTTTTCGAAACTAAAAGGATGCAATGCATGTACTCTGAAAATGTTTCAATAAGTGATTATAAGGAAATATTAAGCAAAAGGAATTTTTCAGTTAAATTAATTATGTTCCCATAATGATTGATATTTTTCTCGTCATACAGTTCATCATAAGCACGATAAAAATAACAATGTAGGAGTATTAGAAGTACATTAGCGACAATTTTCCATATAATTTTTATCATTTTAAGCAGAATGCTTTTAAAAGTTAGAAAGAACTTATTGTTTATAAAAGTAACATAAATGCTATGCCGATATTTTACTATAGATTGATTATTTGACGAATTTAAAAAGAAATGTACGTACATCTAAAACTCAATTTTCTGAATACACTGTTTTAAAGTGTCAATTTAAGTTCAAATACTTCAATCGGAATCGTTTCTAACTTATCATTTTAAAAACTATAAAGTAATGTAATTACTGAAACTACCAGAAGTATATATATATATATTCCTTATGACATTTTAACAATATTTCATTAAAAAAACACAAAAGCAGTTGTGAAGTTAATATTTCAATTTTAAACTAGTAACGAATAATGAACTTATTAAACTGTTAAAAAAATTTGTATACAGTGAAAGAACGAAATAATGACGATTCCTCTACATTGAGTTATAAATAATGTACCATAATCTTATATACAGAAAAGGCTTGAAATTAATTTATACGAATTAATTTGTAATTAATTATGAAATTATTGTATCAATTTATTGCAAAAATTATATTGTATTAATTATGGTTTAATACAGTATTCAACATTAAATGTAATTTAGATACAGAATAGGTTTACACAAGCTTCATATTATGTATATAATTTCGTTACATATTAATATGCTTGCAGTGTATTAAAATGGCTGCGTCAAAATCTAATATCTTATTCAGTCAATTAAACAGAAAAAATAAATTGATTCATTTTTAATCGGTTATGTGAATTTTTCCAAAAATGTTGATAATTCTTGTGCTGCAACAGAGTGTTAAGTTAATTATTAAGCATGCAGTCAATCTAAAAGTGTTAACTGAAGTATTTTGTAAGTGTTACTCAAATAACATGTTAACAGCAAAAACGAAGAAAAGTACATTGTAGGTCTTCTTTAGCGTTCATTGTGAATTGATTATAACCTAGAAATATGAATTTTCACAAGCATGCCTAAAATATCATTGTTGTTAATATAATGAAAAATTTAAAATTTATTTCATATATAGATTGTAATTTGGAATGCAACAATTGATTAATATCATAGAAAAGGTTTATAACACGACAACAAAAAAACAGTTTTCCAAAAGAATGTTATTTTTTTTAAGAAAAATTCTCGATGTCACCAACTTTCTAAATTAAAAACAAATAATATTAGCATTTTTGTTACGGCTGTTTTCGGCAAAAGTACGAGAGCCTGAACTAAACACGGAGCACATTTTCAGACAGAAAAATGCAACATTGTAATTTATACGTCTGTTAACACACTATAGTGTTTCTAAAATTTCAAAATTTTCCGTGAATATTATTTTTCTCATTTTAGCACGAGAAAGGACAGCTCATTTAATGTTACGTTATAGGAGAAAAAACGCGAAACACATTTTATGCCAGAAAAATTTTGTTCATATCGGTCAAAAAAAGTGAAGAATGATAAAATATCAGGTTCTCTAAGGGATAGTGAAGCCAGAATATCATATTAATTTTTTTTATTTCTTTTATATCTGAAAAAATGTACCAAATTCGGGTCCTATTCTTTAACGTTAACCAAAGACAGCCTTAATGTATAACACATTTTTAGATCTGAAACTTGATCATTTCCTATGTGTTTTATGTGATGCTGTCTTATTTCTTTTCATTAAATAAAAACAAGAAAAGTAAATGGGACTTTCTCTTACTAATCACGAAATAAATAAGAATGCCGAAATGATTATATATAACATTAAAAGATGTTAAAAATATGGTGTGAATTGTATTTTGTACGTAAACACAGATGAGCAATTTTCAAAAAGCAGAATTATTCGGAATTCTTGTCAGAAATTATTATTTTATTTATTTTTATTTTTGTATAATATACATTAATTTCAAACAGTGTACCAAAAATGAAAAGAGTTCTAAAACTAATGTTTCTTAAATTTGAGATAGCTATACTCACTAAAAAAAAAATTGCATCCTAAATTCTTTGTGGGAAGAATAAGAGATAAGTTTTTGAATTATTCAACAACCAAACCTCCACTAATACATGCCATGTCTTTTCTTAGTAATTTACCATATCATTACTTGTTTCAGTTTCCCTGTAATAATTTCACAGTTATATGGCTCATGAAATAATATTAAAAACCAAATTCAATATATTGAGTCAAAATAAGATGTATTTTGTTACAACGAATAATACTTTACCATTTATTCAAGCCATTTTTTTTTATTATTATTCGCATTTATCGTAAAAATACGTCTACTAAGCAAAGCGGTTGAACATAAATCACTAACAATTAATATCCCAACTATTGTTATAACGAATATATTATTGTTACAATGAATAATACTTTACCATTCATTCAAGCCAGTTTTTTTTTCTTTTATTATTTTTCGCATTTATCGTAAAAATATATCTATTAAGCAAAGCAGTTGAACCTAAATGACAAACAATTAATATCCAAATTTAGTTCAAGAAAGATCAAGACAGAGCCTTCCTAACTAAAGCAATTATTTTTCCTAACTAGAGAAACAGGTTTTATTCACGTCCTACTACGAAGGTTCTTCCTATTCTGCCTGTTCTACTAAGGCTCCAAACTAAAGAGCTTGATCTCAGTTCTAAAGAAGCCTGCTTCCACCAGAGATCGCTTTCTAATTGATATGAATGACAAGCGCTGTCATTAATAAGAAGGAGGTGTCAGAAGAACACGAGTAGAGCTTTGTGTCGAGTGGGTATCGCTTTTGACAGGGATGACACAAATTACCTTTTGTTTATAGAACGTATTTGTGGTCGTTGCGAAATGCATTTGGGGAATAGAGTATTTTTTTAGAGTATATATAGTATTTTCAAATATATTCCTAAAACAGTTTAAATAAATTTTTGATACGTGCAATTATTAAATTTTCCTTTTGGTAACCATATAATTCGACGTTTCTCAAACGGTGGAGCGCACCCCTGAGAGGCGTGAAAACTCTACGAGGGGGAGGGATGCGAGCATATTGAAAAGTCGGAAACAAGATTTAAAAAAAAAATATTAATTTACTGAAAGTAAGCAAAAAACACATTTTGACAAAATAAGATACACATTTACACTGATGTACTAAACTTAAATATATCTCAGTACCGCACAATGTATTTCATAATTAATTTAACAGTACTATATAAAAGAACAAGTTTAATAATTCCCAGTGACCCTATGGTTTTATCATATATAAAATTATATAAAAAATTAACACTTATCTTGATAAATTGTACGGTTTATATAATTAATCCCTTAAAAATGCCGATAAAAATTTACGCGATTCACTCCCCAATGTCAGCCACCATTTTCCATGTAGGTTTGCGTATGTGATGTATTGGGGGAGGGGAGGGAAATTAAGAAAAGGAATAAATAAGCAAATCCTCTGAAATAAGTAAATACTTCACAAACATTGTCAAGGTCTTTTTAATGCATTCATAAGCATTCGGAATAGTTTTATGCATAGCATTGCACCAAAAAGTTTTACTTCGGAAAGACGTATATATGCGTCCAGGGCAATTAATGCTTCGGGTGAACTAGATGTTTATATTATATCTTAAGAGGTTACAGTCGTATAGTAGATTTACCGTCAAAGTATAGTATTATTGAATTCAATACATTGTTATTGTATGGAAGGGGGTGTGATGAAAGTTATGATTGAATAATGGGATGCAATCATTGAAAGTTTGAGAAGCACTGATATAATCAATACTGAAATTGAATAATTCGGTTTTAAATCTTCTATTTATACTCATATTTTCCTAGGAAGTAAATTTCCGATAGTTTTCTTTTCACGCGCGTAAAAATATAGATTAATCATTCATAAGAGACAACAGATTTATTTCTGTGAGAATTATCGGTAAATAAAAATATTTCAAGGGAAGTTGGAAACCTCTCTCTCTGTACTGAAAATGTTAAATTGGCTGTTTTCGATGTACCTTTTCTCAAAATCTCTTATATGTACATGCTTGAAATTTTTCATACAATTAAAGTGAGTGTGCACCTTTCTTATTATACTGAAATTAGCTTTTAGCTGATTTTGAATTTTTATAATAATTTATAAAATATTTTATCAAACATAGTGAAAATTGAACCATTTTCACGTTAAAAAATTTGTAAAAAATGAATTTCGAATTTTTACAAGAAACTCATTTTAGTATATATTAGCCATCATTATAGATATTTCGTAAAAAATTTACATACCTGTAATCAGTATTTTCTCAGAAAAGGTACATCGAACATCAAAATTTACATTTTGGGATAAATTGGTTTTAACGTATACAATGATGCTTCTATAATCGGCTAGTAAATAAAAAAAAGGCTCAATTCAAAAGAAAAGATATATGTTTTGGTTTATATTAGACGTTTAACTTTTAAGCAAAAACGAAGTACTTTGTTAAAAATATTCGCCATTCAAATGGGCTTGGCCCAATTTCAACGATTATTTAAAAATCGGTTTTTAGAGCTTCTAATTACCCTAGAGGTTAAAGAAAGGTATTTATTGAAAGATTAAATTCTGTACAATTTGAAAATGTAAAAATCTCAACTTGTCAAAAAAAATAAGATTTTAGCTTTCCAGCACTCTTAAGGAATTTATATCGGAGAAAGTATAAAAATGTTAGTCAAGTTTATATTTTCAATCAATATAATTTTTGTATGTTTTGATGCTTAATAATTTATTGTAAATATAAACAATAAATTATGTTTTTCAAAAGTGCAATTATACATAAAAAATGTATTAGCCGCTTTAGAAGTTTAATCATTATCGTAGAAATCTCTATTTGTAATCTTAAATCCTTACCTATATAATACTCTATACTTTTTACAATTGAAGCACAGGGGAAGTACAAATATTCAGTTCATACTAATCTTAGTATATAATTTTTCCAAAATAAAATTTTATCATTAAAATTTATTGAAAAGGAACTAAACTGTGATATTTCTTCCTCTTAAAATGAAAATACAGAAAAAAACCCTTCTTCCTTTTTCACTTCTAATATAAAATATATTTTACACTAAATATGAATATTATATACTAAAAACACAAAAGTTCGAAATCAATCTAATATGTGAATAATAGATGAAAAAGAATGTTCGAATTTTTTTAACTAGTATTCCTTTTTGTAATATATTTTTTGTGGGATTTATTAATGTTTCTATGTAAAATTTATGCAATAGGTAAAAATACATTTAACTTTAATGTGAACTCTGAAGTAATCATTTGTTGAATGTATATTTATTTGTAGTGAATAATTTTTAACGTCTTAAAAACATGATCAGCGTATATCTAACAGCCCATATCATTCAGCTCTTCAAAATCGTGAGAAAACTATACTTTAATAAAAGTTCTTCATTTCTTTCTAAAACTGATTTGAATAAAAATATCATGGTAGGGCTTATGAAGATACAATATCTTTTTATTTCTTGGAATAACATTTTTAAATGGATAAAAGAATTTAACGCGTCAATAAAGATTTATTTCTATTCTTTAAATTCACACAAAAAGGACTTATTTCTCTTTCTCGTAATTCCTCACAAAACGATTAATTCTATCGTATAAAAAGGAAAATATTCGTTTATTTAATTATTCTTTCAAATTATGAGCTTTCAAAACTTTTTTTTAAGTCTTTTATATTGTTTGTTCCCCTTATACGTTAAAATCAAAGGATGATCACAAAAAGAATGAAAAAAATAAAAAAGAAAGTTCGAACCTGAGATAAACTTAAATCAATATTTATTCTTTGATAAACATGCACATATGTCAAGTAATATTAAAAATGTATAGCTTTCATCTTTTAAAATAATTTTTCGTAAATAAGATATAAAAGAAAACACATCCGAAATAAAATTTAAGATGAAATAATTTGTTATATGGATATAGACATTATTTTTTTCCTTTTCTATAATTCATCTAATTTGGGCTAAATTTGTGTGGTCTGATTCTTGCACACACAAACGTTTCCTGTTATTATCTTTGATGTATCATTTTATGCATTAAAGTATATTTTTATTAGAGTGATATATTACGAATAATTAATCACTCAAATATTTTATTATAAACAAAATATTAATTCAGATATAAATAGTACTGGTCATCAAAATTACTACACAAGAAAAGAAAAGCAATCAAATGAATGACATATTTTTGGGTTATATTATGAGAAACACATAGTTGTCGAATATTATAGTTAGAAGAACCATTGATGATACTTTGGAGAAATTTTCAGGTACAGATCCTGAGAAATCCAAAAGAGTCATTCCTGGCAGGATTACCATCTTATTAATCTACCTGGGCCAGAGGACGACCAGAGATTGCATGGCAAATACAGGGGTATAGTAGTTCATGCAGCTTTAACTGTATGCCACAGTGCTGCAATAGTATTGACTCGTGAGTGTTGGAATATCAGTCACATCACACATCCATTAACTAGACGTTTTCAAGTGGCGAGATATTATATAGGAAAACATGCTGACCAGGCAAGGATCGAGCATCATGGGATATACACGGTCGTGTATTGTGTTGCGGAAACATAGAGTTACAAATATGTCGAAAATAGAGCATATCCATGGGCTGTAATGCATGAAAAATGTAATGACCCGCTTTCAAATCGCTGGCAGTGCAAACAACCAGTGATGGAGATGTGTATCCGATGGCATCCTATAACGATTTCTCAAGATGATGGTCTGGTAGGACGATGTCGAATGTAGATTATCACTGTGAGTTCATGATGGAGTCTTACACGAATAGGGTCATCATTATGTGCTGAATACAGATTTGTCGAGTATCAAACCATTGTGGACACACCTTTCTTGGAAATAGTGTCAACTGCGCTCGAAACAAAAGATGCGTGCGCTGAAAGTTCATAGTGCTTCAAACGTCATTCCCCTGATCATGTGGAATATTTTTGATGTGACGTGATGTGATACGGATAAAATGTTTTCCTTAAAGGCCATTAAAATCATGAACCGGTGTATTGCAGAGCTCTCATCAGCCCATCGTTTCTGTATTGTAGATAAAATCATGAGATTTCGACCAATACAAGTAGAAAAACTGCATTGGGGTAAGCCAACGTATGAGTAAGCTAAAATTACAATTCGAATAAAGTCAGGCACATACTGGTTAACGGTTCTCCTTCTTATACGAGACACAATAACTTTCTATAACAGAAAACTATATTCGAATATTATTTTTGAATAAGAGTTACGCTGTACAATCTTTTATTTTAAATAAAAGTTTGGTGAATCTAAGGCCATCTGCTTTTAATGAATGATTGCAATGATAATAGTTTTTATATAAGAACTCGATGTAATCACGTGCAAGACATACCGTGCGTCTTCATTATTTAGTAACTATAATGCCCTTTTATGTATATTTTTCATGTTTTTTTCAACGATATCAACATCGAATAAAATAATTCTTTTAATTTTTAATTTTTTATAGCTCTCATCCAAGATTTTCTTAAGAAATAAACTTAATTTGGAAGAGATAGATTTACACAATCGCGCTTACAATGTTTAAATGCAAAGACTTACATATGCATGATTAAAATATTTTTATTTTCTAATTTATATTAAAAAATCCTTCTTAAACCATTCTCTTGTAAAAACTCTTTTTGTTAATACAATTGGGATATATTAATGAAATTAATCAGAATTCTTAATAGTACTCTTCTTACTTTCTCTTACTTACTTTTTAAAATTCAACCAACAAAACAGAAAAACCATTATAATATTCTTAGAATATAATACTATTAATTTGGTTTTTTTTATTATTTAAATATAATTTTGAAATTAGAATATACTAAATTCTAATAAAATTCTTTCCAGTCTGATATATAAATGAAATTAACTCTTATTTTCAGCTTTATATATATAATGCCAGATATTTTAAATAAAATTCTTCTAGGAATATATATAAATCTGGTACAAAAAAAATTAACAGTTTTCTTTAATTCCAACAACTGGATTGAACTGAAGTAAAATTGATTTCAAACATTGATTTCCATCAGTAAAGTTTCAAAGACTTGCGCAGAGTTATATTGTGGCTTCGATTTTAAATTCAAGTATCAGACAAGGAATTGCCGATAAATTCCTGAAACATTTAAAGGAATTTTCCTTCAACACGTTCTTCTGATTAAAGGCGAAGGTTGAGAAAGAGCTTAAATTTACTTTCCCATCTCCATGCGATAGAGTTAAGAAGCGACGAATCAGATCTGTGACATTAAACCTTTTAAGGTTGTTTTCGGTTAGTGTTAAAGAGAGTAGGACCCGAATTTGGAGCATTTTTTCTGATATAAAAAAGAAATGGAAAATTAATATGATATTCTGGCTTCACTATACTTTAGAGAGCAGCATTTTTTATCATACTTCAAATTTTTAACCGAGTTGATTCATTTTGTCTGGTATAAAATGTGTTTCGCATTTTTTATCCTATACCGTAATGTTAAATGGGCTTTGCTTTCACGTATTAAAACAAAAAAGAAAGTTTTCACGGAATATTTTGAAATTTTTAAAAACACTATATTGTTAACAAATGTACGAGTTATAATATTGCAATTTTCCATAGAGAAATAGGGTCTTTTCTCTGTCTGAAAATTTGTGCTTCGCGTTTAGTTAGAGCTTTCGCACTTTTACCGAAAACAGCCTTAAATATTTTGAAAATTATTTAGAAACCTACAAATAGAAATATACTATTTTTTAAAAGTTTCAAATTATAGTTATTATGAATCTCGTGCAATCGGAATTAAAAAAAAAAAAATCCAAAATAAAATTTCTTACCATGTGCTTTTTAAACATTGGATAAGTTTGGGAGGTCTTCTCTTGTTTTCAATATTTATATATTATATATCTTTTTTTTCATTTTGTTCAATTACTTCATTATCTTACGACGAGTTGACGTTCAATTCCTGTAGTAAGTTTAAGCTGACATCTTAAGAATGAAACCAAATGTTTTATTTTTTTTAACTTCTGCATATTCCTCAAAGAGTTAAATTTAAAGCAGCACGTTGTTTTGGTCCTCGAAACTTGAGCTGACACCCCCCTCTTTCTACTACCACACCCCACCAATGGTAGACATTGAGCCTCGTCAGATTTATGTGCATCGGCCTCCTCTACATAACAAGCCGTCAATGGCACCAGGACTAGAACCCGTGACACTCCATCGGAGAAATGAGTAAAGTGAACATTAAAATAAAGTTACGCACAGTTATTCGATTTCCTACCGAGTGAAGTAAATATTCCTAAGTTCATAAGACAATTCCATAAGAGGGCATTCTAAAAATTCCTATTATTCTTCCATCGAGGGGAGACTTGGCCGTAGTAGCATAGTGGTCACAAGGCCAAGGACGCGTGTCATGAGTTCGAGTCTAATACCACCTTGTACAGGGGGTTGATAAACGTTAAACCTGTAGATTCTCAAACGTCCTCCCATTGATGTGGTGTGAAAATTAGAAGAGGGTGGGCCAGCTCAAGCGTCATCCTCGTCACTTTATCATTCTTTAAAATTACGAGGTCCGTCACCAGTAGTCTCAGTATAGCTTTATTGTGCGAAGTTAATATAACTCACACTCATTCTCATCAGATGAGTGAGGGACTGAGTGAATATTAAAGTAGCCTTATTCAGCTACTCGAGTGCTTTTGGTGAAGGACCTCGTAATTTTGAGCCATAGTCGACGAGGACGACACCTAAGCTGGCAACCCCCTCTTCTAGCTACTACACAACACCAACGGGAGGATGTTTGAGCTCTCGACATATTTAACGTGCATCACTTTCCTACACGGCGGGTCTTTGAAGGTACTGGTTCGAATTCATAATACGCAAGCCATGAGACTGTTACCTTGACCACTAGGCCCCTCTATAATCGGGCAGGGGAAGACATGTTTATATATACCATTTAGAGTCGCGGTAGCTTATTGGTACCTTCACAAACTAGTGACTGACGTTGTCGAATTACGGATTCGAGTTCTCATGCCACATAAAACCCGCCTTTTAGAAGGGTTGATACACATATCGATTCACGGAAATTTAAAAGAAAAATAGCGTCGACAACAATTTTGCCTTCCGAAAATTTTGCTATAAAAAAATTTGTAATGAATGTTTTGTTGATCTTAAAAAAGAAAGAAAGAAAGACATTTTTTTCGCTGTCAGTAAAAAAGAAATGTTTCCTTCTGAAAAGTTATTCAGTTCTTACTATTAGTTTACTTATATATATATATATACACCTTGTTCAAATTTTTAATCGTTAATAAAATACTTTCTATTCATCCATTCATGTTCAAATGCATTTTTTTAAACTTGCAGTGAGTGACAATTAATGTTAATACAGTTTTTCAAACGTTAATTCATTAATAAATTTTAAAAAAGGAATAAATAATTACAGACAAATAATACTCCTACAGCATACATAGAAAGGAAAATCGTTCGGTGTGTCCCTGTGGCGCAATGGATAGCGCGTTGTAAATTTAGTTCTGAAGTCATGGGTTCGAATCCCACCTGGGATGGTCTAATTTCTGAGAGTGTGTGTGGTTTCTTTTTCATTATAATATTTTAGTTGAATAATTAAATTTAATTAAAGAATAAATAGTAACAAACAAACAAAAAATTGTCCAACACCATATATAAAAAGGAAAATGTATATATATATATATGTAATCGTAAGGAAAATCACTTTCCATTTTTTCACTTAATATTGTGAGTCTGTCATATGTATATACATATTTATATTAATTGTAAGTATTTAATAAAAATAGCTAAAGTAATATTTTTCTTTGTTGACCTAAGTAGAAATTGACTTAATTTTTTTTATATTACTTTTTTCTATGCAACTAGTAGTATCTAACCACGTAGCTTGGAACAATGGCGATATATTATGATATATATTCAAGGGGGAAAACAAACTACCATGCACGCTTAAAACGTATTTTTGATATTAGTCAAGAGAGGGGAATGGCTTCCTTTCAGAGACTTAACTGAAAAAGTTTGCAAAGCCCAAGAGATTCCAATGAAGCCCCTAATGGAAGATGCGTGAGCTTCGTTCCTTGTGCTGCTACAGCCAGGGACTTTAGAACGGACAAATTGAATTCCTTCTACTTTTTTGAATATTTTAAGATCTAGCGTATAAGAGATTCAGGGTTATTTCTACCTGTAAAATAGTTTTCTGTGATGTTGGGCATGGGGAGGGAGAATAATCTGATAGAGATGAGGAAATAAAAAAAAATGAGATTTAAATTTGACACATTATTCCTAGGATCAACGGAAGTCTGAAATAACTTTTTCTCATCAACTGTCCCATATTTATAAGATTTTTGTAGATTCACCTATCTTCTAATTTTCTGTCATCTAGTGATGTTCCCCTTTTTTTTTCGGTTCTTAAAATTATTATAGGAAAATAGAGATTTTGAAAACAAAATCTCGTTAAGAAAAATTCTTAGCAACCTTAAAGATAATATTGAGCAACTTAAGATAAATCACATATAAAGAACGAATGCCACTAAATTTTTTAATCTCGATTTTAACTTCTTCGGTTTTCTTAATGTGTTTCTTTTCTTTAACTTACTTCTTTATGTTTGTTGAAATGTAGATTCAAAAAATTTAATTTTAAAATAAAATGCTCAGTTTGACTGACGCAATATATATATGTAATGCTGCGTATAAATGATCCGTTAGGCATATGTACTGTTATGTTCGTTAGGTTTTTTTATATTATGTATAAAATTAGCTATATTTACACCTTACAAATGTTACGTGTGACGTTTGTGATCTAAAATGTTCACTTAAAACATTCATACATAGATGAGTTTTTTAAATCTTTCGTGGGCCATTTATTTCTCCTTTGAATTTCTCGCAGACTTTTATGTTTTATTAATAATTAAACAATAGAATTGAAGGGTATATATTTTATTTTGCCGAATTTTATGATTACATTTAAGTTTTTGGAGTGGGAAGAATTTTTTCCAAGGAACCATTCACCGTCATAAAGAAAATTAAATTTAATGGTGTTTACTTGTCATTAAAAGAGGAGAAGCACGTTGCAATGCACAAGGGGACATTACATTACGCACACGTGTAGCAGTTCTTTTTTTTGCCCCTTTCTGCTACTTTCCTTACATCGTTTATGGTTGGAAACCATTTTATTCATATGATTTCCCACACACACTGGTTAAGCGCATATCATCCTGAACTACACACATCTTTGCTTGGAAGCTAGCAGGACGTCCTTTCCATTTTCTTGAGGAATATCTGTCTATTACAGCTGATGAGGTAATGCTATACGCCTTCGTTCAAAAGAAAAAGTGGTGGTAGAGGTGCCTAACGAACTAAACGTGTTCTAATTTTTAAAATATACAAATTGCTAACAATACTTCATTTATTATCTAGGTATATTAATATTTATGAACTAAATATTCTATTTTTTCAAATATTATCCAAATTGCTCCTGGCTTTTATATCATACAAAAACACATTCACACTTCAACCATGATTGTTTATACAATATTAGATAGTTACTGCACAAAATATGCAGAAATTTTCGAAATAAGAAAGTGTTATTACAATAAAAACTACTATTTTACTCACATTTGCTGTAGAATCGTTGAGGAATACAAATGTCACATCGAAACAGGTGTCATAGGAAAACAAACCACACATAACGTTTTCAAACTTTCAAAACAGAAGTGCTAATTCTATTCAATCAATTGAACAATAAATGGCAGAACAAAACTGAAGCTAGAATTAGTCTTCTTATCACTATATTACAATGGGTCTTGTGTTTCCCATTGGTGTATTTTGTAAGATCATATAGATGGGAAGTAATCTTCCCAAGGCCCACGGAAAGGTTAAAGTCATACATATTATAACAATTCAGCTGAATATATATACTTCTAACTATAGCTAAGAAATTTCTTTCTTATTTCTTTGTGTGGCTCTGTGTATTAGTGGTTATATATATATGTCATTCGTATTTGATTCTCATTTGTAATAATTATTCAAATTTTTTATATATAATTTTTTGGTATTGAAAAGTTCCTATATCAGAATATTTATTATTCAAAATAGAGTTTTTTTAATTCCTATGCGTTTTAAAAAGCTATGACTTCATTTGATGATATTCATTCAATCATTAATAGAGAGATATATACTGTCAAAATTATGTAGAGTAAATACATTGATATCTCAGCTTACGTTACTCTGACTCACGCAAACCTGGAGTTACGCGATTTTCAAATCTCCTGGATGCGTATTGAGAGCCCCACAACTCGATTTCCTGATGAAATAGTGTGTGTGTGTGTGTGTGTGTGGTAAAAGGATTGAAGAAAATGTAGATCTTACCAGGCCAATAAATTCAGAAAAGACTAGTGTTGACGTTAAAGAACTGCTGAATTACCACAATCAGGAGCTGACAATTGATGAGCTCATGGAAATTCATAAGCAAGAGATTGATTAAATATTAACGTCGCACGCTTCAGCTACACGAGGGCTTTTGCCGACGGACCTCGTAATTTTGAACCATGGTCAAGTGACGTGGACGACACCTGAGCTGGCACCCTCTCTCCTAACTATCATACCACACCAATGGGAGGACGTTTCAGCTCTCGATAGATTTAACGTGCAACGCTGCCCTACACGGCGGGTCTTTAGTGGTACTGGACTCGAACTCGTGACAAGACACGATCCGATACCACTCGGCTACCGCGGCCTTGAGCAAGAAATTGAGAACATGAGTCTGCAAATCCAGTTCAGTCTTAAGATCGAATGCCGGTAGAGAATTTGTTAGAAGAGTCGCAAGTTTCAGAAAATATAGACACCAACGAAGATTGTATTTTTTCACAACCACAAAAAAAAA
>BMAV01012962.1:58100-79861 GCA_019973955.1 Trichonephila inaurata madagascariensis | reverse complement strand
TTAATATATATATATATATATATATATATATGTATTTGTTGCGAAAATGTACCCCAACTTATGCGGTTATCGTTCAATCCCACATATCGTAAACGTTCGGAGTATTTTACTGTATCTAATTTTAAAAAATATGTCTCTCTATACATGGATAGTTGGAGAGTCTTCTTCGTTTTTAGTGACGTCACTTATACTGAAATCTGATTGACCTACCGAAGAACATGAAGACTATCCATTCTAGTAGCCCAAAATAATTTAAGGTATCCCACTACGTTTGGAGCCGTGATTTTAAAAAAGCGCATAAATGGATAATTTTCATGATATTTAGTGTCACTTAGATTAGAATACAAGTATAAAATTGTTTTAAGGACATTTCGACAAAAAAAATAATTTAAATACAATATTTCGGCAAAAAATTAACTTAGAATAATTTTTTTTCCAAATATTCTCCTTTTGTGAAAAATGCTTCTATAATAATAATATTTTGCCTGTCTATAGCTCAGACCTCTGTACAGAGGCTCAACTAGAATTTTTGAAATATATAACTTAGAAGTGAGTTTATCCATATTTTACGACAACACAGAGGGGAGCAATTTTAAGAAAAAAACGCCAATAATTATATATATTTAAATTGGTGGTAACTCTGAAAATAATGTGAATTTTTCAAAAATTCTAGTTGAGCCTCTGTATAGAAGTCTGAATAGAAGTACAGGCAAAACTCTGTATAGAAGTACAGGCAAAATATTTTTATAATAGAAGCATTTTTCACAAAAGGAGAACATTTGGAAAAAAGATTATTCTAAGTTAATTTTTTTGCCAAAATATTGAATTAAATAATTTTTTTGTTAAAATGTCCTTAAAACAAGTTTATACATGCATTCTAATCTAAGTGACACTAAATATCATGACAATTATCCATTTAGGCGTTTTTTTTAAAATCACGGTTCCGAACGCAGTCGGATACCTTAAAAGGCAAAGTGTGATTTGCTTATTTTTATGATTCAAAGCAGAGCAATTCAACAAACAAATAAAAATAACTTAAGCAGTTTAATGAAAATTGCGAAAGACTAATTAGCAATTATAATTGCAGTTAATACGAATATAATTGCAATTACTTCTTTGTTCTTAATCAATTTCCTTCTTTAATTTCTATGAAAATAATTAACCCAAAATATGTTCCTGCCATAAATGCTAATTATAACAATTCATTATTTCTGACACAAATTCTAAGGAACTCTTTTATTCTGATTAGAACTTTCAGCAACATTTTGTTGATAGTTTTTCCTATTTCATTAAGTTCTACTTTAAATTGTAATCATTTTCTGATCTATTAGATACAGCATGTGGCTATTAATAATTTATGGCATTATATCATGAAATAAAATTCCAAATAATGAGTAATATGTGCTGTGGTTATACAATAACTATTTCGAAACCTGCCGCACAGTAAAGGGCTATAAGACGCTACATGGGTTAAAATTAATTTTGCGTATTAGATATTTAATCCTAGAAAATTCTTACTCCCCTGGAAATCTTGAAATTTCTCGTTTGTAGACACATGTTAAAAGTAAACGTAAATTACAACCTGGATTACCGAAACTTAGTTTAATGATTTTATTAACACTTATGGCTACACAGTACCCCTTTTTTTAAAAAAAAAAAATGGAGATAGTAATAGTAAAAATAATTTATGTTTTACATTCAGCCTTAATCGTTAAGTTGATTATGAAAGCAAAAAGTCAATTTGACCAGCCATTATTATTGAATTTTAAAAAATTAAGAAATTTTCAAGTTTTTTCAAACATATAAAATTAGAATTTTTAAAATTTTGTAGTCTTTTTAAGTGATTTATGTTTCTTATGCCATTTCAAACAAATGTTAGCTTGAATTTGAAAATCTGTTTCCTTGTTGATTTTTAATAATTATTTGTATAGCTAAACCTGCTAAATACACGAAAATGTTTCAATTATTAACGTCGATATATTTTTTAAAAATGACTAGAAATTTCAGACTCAAATCCCTATTAACTTTTGAAGAACATACGTTTGAAAGTATACAAAAAAAAACATGAAACCGAAACCAAAATTTATGCTCAGAAAACTTCAAACATCTTAAAAATCGATTTGTTACGAGATCTGAAATTTGGTGGCAGACTTCCCAATAATATCAACCACAAAAAAATGCAATAAATAAATAAATAAATAATGAATAAATAATATTTTTGCGTAGGCTTAGCTGAGGAAATTCTACTCACTATCACGATTGTTAGCTTAAGGATGAAACACAGTTGAAGAGGATACCACTGTATGAAAAAAATATGTTTGTATTCCAATCCATGTGGATTTAAACGATTATCATTAAGAATTAGATTGCCAAAATAACACGAATCGCTTTTTTTATAGAGAGTGAGTGTTATATTAATGTCTCATATAAAGCTGCATTGTATTTATTAGCGACGGACCCCTCGTAATTTTGAACCATGATGAAGTAAGGAGGACATCACCACGATAGGTGTCCTTTTCCTAATTTCCACTCCAAAATAACGGGAGGACTTTTGAGTCTAGACGTATTTAGCATGCATGAGTCCCCTCATCACGGTGAGTCTTCAGAGATACTAGCCTCGACCTCACGACACACCAGCCACGAGTCCATGATCTTGACCTTGAGGCTACCGCGTTTACCACCTTTTGTAGAAGGAATATCGTAATTGACAAGGTTGACTCAAATTACCTTTTGTTGTGGGGCTGGTGATCTTTGGAAATTGCGCACTGTTTTAAATATATTGATTATAAGTGTTATTCTATCGTGATTTTTAGAATTTTAAGCACATAATTTTTATGGAAATCGGTGTGTTAATTGAATCGTCAAAGAGAAGAAAGAGTATTATATATATAGTATAGTAAAAAAAAATAAAATAAAATACCACGTGAAAAAGTAGCAAAATCTACTATGCCAAAGAAGAAAGAAATGTGAGTTCAAGAGACACAATAAATGTAGATACAAAAAGAGTCAAGACTAAAATGAAGACATATTATAATTTCTAGAGCTGGCACTGAATTAGGCCAGAGATTTAGGGTTAACCCGCGATCACTCGTGCGGGGTGTTCTGTACACCCCAGCAACAAGAAAATCCTCCCAGGATTCTTAAAAGAATGTGCAGAACCATGATTTTTCTGTAGCTGCCCATTTTAGGTCATTGAACCTTCAGGCTTAATGCACTCCCTTTTTCTTGAACGATTGGAATGTAATGACCTTCAAAAGTTTATCTGGAGGGCTGAGAACTCCAGCGAGAATGAATTTGAGTATATGTTTACAGTCTGCTCTGAATGCTTGGAAAATGATTAAAATATTATTTTTCTATACTTTCTACTATCATTATCTCATTATTTATAAAGTATATTTATTACTGGTATAGACATTTTATATATACTGGTTTATGAAAAATATGAAATTATGTCTTTTAAAATGAAAATTTTGTATGTTTAGTTTAAATTAATGTGTTAGTCTCATTTGATGCAATAAATTTAACAATTTTATTTGTAAAGCACAAAAAACTTCTTGTACTTTATAAATATGTATCATAATGACTTAATTTTATTTTCATGATTAAATACACGTGTTAAAAGTTTGGGGTGTTCTCTACACCCTGCGAGTAACGACGGTAGAAAAACAAGTGCGAGTGACCGCGGGTTAAGCAATGCTTTATGGATCCACTTTCGCCGTATAGCAGAAATTTTCGACATAATAGAAAAAAACAGAGCCATGTTGAAAAGTTAAGCCTAATCACGTGGATGATAAACCAAACAGTAAAGCAAATTGAAATTATTAAAAGAGAACAAAAATGTTTCTCTCATACAGATGAAAAATAAGAAAATATTCTATGGAAAAAATTAGGATATAGAAACATACATGTAATAATGAAACTCAGAATAAGTGCAGACATGCATAGAAAAAACAGAGCCATCTTGAAAAGTTAAGCATATTCCTAACACACGTTGTTGATAAACCAGACAGTAAAGTAAAATAAAATTAATAAAAAAGAACAATAATGAGATACGAGGGCTGTTCAATAAGTAATAAGACTAAAATTGTTAAAAAAAAAAAAAAATAGAATACCTTTAATCGTCATAATTTACATGGTTTTTTTTTTCAAAATAACTTCCTTGGCACGTAATGCATTTATCCCAAATTTCTGTCCACTTCTTAAAAACATGTAAAAGTCCATTTTATGAGAGCTGTTTTAAAACCGCCTCCACAGCCTTTACACATGCTTTGTTGCTTGCAAAATGTTTACCTCGTAATGGTTTCTTAAGTTGAGGCCAGAGTTTCTTAAGTTGAAACAGCTAGAAATCTAATGGAGTGACATCAGGACTGTATGGAGGGTGTGGTAAAATCTCTACGTTGTTCTGCTGTGAAACATCCAGTACGCAACAAGCAATTTGTGTTCGGGCATTGTCATGGTACAATAGGAAGCCATTTCGAAGCAATGGGAGTTTTTTTTTTAACGTGCTGTACCACTATTCGCAAGACATTCGTGTAGTACGAGTCGTTTGCGGTAGTACCGGGTTCGGCAGCATTTTGATACACAATTCCTTCATAATGAAAAAATTATGGTGATAACTTTACCAGCTGATTTCACAGTTTTTGCTTTCTTGAGAGTAGGTGAAGAGGGATGTTTCTATTCACTGCTTTGTTGTTTTATGTTTGGATCATAGTAATACAACCAAACTTCGCCTGCTGTGATAAAGCGTTTTAAGATATTGTTGCCTTCTTGTTCCAGTCTTTAATCATATCATGTCATATCAAAGGTCTCCGATGCTGATTCTTGCAGATTTTTGCTTCCATTTCGACAACTGGGAGCGTCTCGTAGGCGCCTGCGAACACGCTTCAGTTCGATTACGTGATACTCAAAAATACGAGTCTGCACATGCCATCTATCGGTAACTTTTGTTAATGCGGGCAACAGACTGTTCTTATGCCACAGAGATTAACATTCCGATAAATCTTTTTGCGGCAGTAAAATTAGTCGTATTAATTATTGAACATTCTACGTACAATTTTCATTTACTTATGATCCTTCTGAAAATAATGTGACTTCTATTCTGAGTGTTTAATAAATTTAAAACACTTAGTTGAAATTTTACCTTCATTTGCAAAGAAAAGATCTCATTATATAGCGCAATAAGAAATATGATATTCCTTCAAAATCTAAATTAAATGTGGAACTAAGTAGATTATTTAACTACTTCATTATTAACATCATTATTTAAAATCATTTTCAAAATTTGAAATTAGAAAAGAATAACAATAAACCATGTTAAAAGTTCCAAGAAACTAGTTAAGTTTTTTTTCTTTCAATGGGCTACATATTAATAACTTAGTCTTTGCAGATACGGCAATTCTCCAAGAGTGACACTATTTCATTGGTGCAACCACCTAGTGACGGCTTCCGCAACCTAATTGTGACGTGTTTGCATTTGATTCAATTCATACTATCATCGGATGATAAATATTGCCGTGAATTAATTTTGAAGAGTTTACCGAACCAATTTGGTACTCAAGGGATATTTTTCATGCCGCGTAATCAAGTGACATGAGTGCCTACGATTTCCGCATGAAGAAAATGTATAGACTCGAGCCGGGTTTGAACCCCCACAACCTTGAACTTTCAAAGCGGGAATGCTATCTCTAAGCCACCGAAGCCGACGCGAGACTAGTTTAGCTCATATCAACATTATGACAAACTTCCTGAAGATTCATTGCAATAGTCCTTTCATAATACTGAATATCTAATAAAAAGAACTTATTTAAAAGAACTTAAAATGGATAATGAAGGGCTATAAAATAGAAAGTGTTGAATGCTTTCGATTATATTTTAAAGTAACTGTTTTTTTAATCGTACAATTTTTTGTTTCTTTTTTGCCAAAACATAAAAAATAAATAAATAAAAAATAAAACAAAAAAACATTTTTTATTTTTCCAAGATTGAAAAGATAATAATTTTTTGAAAAAAATACAAAAAAACTTGCCATAAAATGTATTAGAGAATTTGAAAAAATAAAATACTCTTTTGAAAATTCAATTGAGCTTCCAGAAACTTCAACAATTTTTATGATTTGAATATTCAAATCTTATTAGGGCACTTTAAAAGAATTTTTTTAAAAAAGAAATCAACTTAAGTAATAGTTTTTTCCTTATTTTTTTTACCCATTGCCTTTTCTAGTTATTGTGCGAAACTACTAAAATGTAAACATTAAGTTAAAATAAATCTCAGAATCGTCGCAGGTGCATGACAAAAAATAAAATAACAGGAATTAAAATTCTAACGTATGAATTAATTTATGTAAATATACTTCATGTAAATATTTACATACATTTAAGAAAGGATTAAAAAGGTTAAAATAACTCAATCTGTTTTTAGAATAATAATTATTCAGCATTCTGATTTTAAGCATAATATTTAAAGCAATATCAGATAATATCTAATGAATAATATGAAAAGTGGTTATTTAATAATAGTAAGTATAATATTTAAAAAGTATCGAATTAACAATCAGGAATGCATATTAAATATAATTTAACTAATAATATAATATAATTTAAATTTCAACAAATGCTATTTTCATCTGAAAGCACTTTGTTTGTTTGTTTTTTCATTTTAATTCAGACATTTATTTGCGTTTAAATAACTTCCACTGAATCCTATTACTGCACGAATGTGGTGCAGAAATATTTTACGTTTATTCCTCCTTGAAATAAGTTTATTTATTTTAAATGGAAAAAAAGTTAAATATTTGAATAATAGAAGCACTGGAAGCATGTTTATTGCTATTCTATGCATTCAGACAAAAAGGACTTTTTCTGTCTTTTAATTAAAGTAAAAACGATTATTCCTTCCACATGAAAACACACACTTTCTCTTGCTTAATTAATTTACTCTCCCAAATTATTTGCATTCCGAATTTTCTTTTGAGTCTATAATAAGATTACATTCCCACGAGGAAACAATCTAAATGAATGTATTAAAGGAGAGTGGAAAGGAAACTGGAAAGGAAGAAAGTGTATGATAAATTTAAATCGGTTTCTATTCTTCTTTGATAAAAATTTATTCGTAGTTTTAAAAAGAATCTACTTTCCCACATAATTTTGTGCTTAACTTAATTTTAAGTAAACACACACACACACAGACAGACACACACACACACATATATATATATGTCTATGTATGTATTACTTAATCTAGTTAACGATTACTTAGATGTATCATTGTTTTTTATGGATAGTAAATTACATATTAATATTTATGATAAAAGGGTGTTTTTAATTTTAATCTTCCTAAAGTACCATATTGGAATACGAATATATCATTTGTATATACAGAAATATTATATGTATCTATATTAGTCATAATTATGTATTAGTAAGTGATAAATCTAATGTCATTTTAAATCTTAATAATTTTATTTGTCATTGTATTGAACGGGAATACACTATTACTTTTCTTTACAATTACATTTTTAATGGGTTAAAATTAAATGAGGAATTTTAATGATACTTGGCTTAAGTTTCAATTTTTTTGTCTATGTTATTTTTTCCTCTTTTTAATTTTATCTGTACTGTTATTCAATATTCTACATTGTCATAACCTGACGAAACATGATCAATTTAATATTATTGAAATATTAAATTGAAATAAATATATTTAATATGTATTTATTTTATATTAGAATTTATATGTATGATTGGCGGGGTTCTGTGCATTCCACTAAATTTCCTATCAATGTTTTAAGTTTTTATGTATATATAGACTTACTTATACTTCATCTCCTTATTTATTCATTTTTACTTTTATGTGGCACTACATTCAGTTCGTTTTGTATTGGCTGGAATATTAACATATCGATGTGTTGACGTAGTAAGTTTACTTTTCTTAAAAGTAAGTCATACATATTATCTAACTATATATTAGTAATTTGTTTATTAATTTTACATGTTATATTTTATTAAATAAGCATAAGTGTACTCAAGCAAGGAACTACGCATTGTTTTGTCTATACGATTATTTTCAAAAATTTGGTTAATGAGATCAAGTATAAATTTTTGCAGTATGTTTTCTCATCCTCTTTTCAAGTAGATGACATTTAAGTTTCAATTTCCAATGTAAAAAATTTGGAAAAAAAAAAATTCTATGTGATTCATTTTACTCTTAATTGATAATTGCAATTCTTATAAAAAAACACTAATATGATTGAACCATTCGTCCTGGATTGAACCTGGAAAATAATTCAGATAATTTTTAGACAGTTCTGAATCTGTATCCAAATTTAATTCATCAATTCATGAGAAAGTTTTTTGTTGTTTATTTACTTTTAACTATAATCCATTGTAATGGCCTCACGCCTGGGAAAGCCATATCTTCATCAACTCGACCTAAATATGTAGGAGATAAAAATTGATAACCCAAGCTATCCATGAGAAATCCAATTTATTATTACCAAATATAATAATAAAAGACAAGCCAACTATAGAGGGAAAATCCAGAGGAAGATATATAACGTAGATCAAAATCTTATTTGAATAAGTGCATGAATTCCTAATCGCTTAACTTTACTCACCCAAAGTTATCTTAAGAATCCTAACTTCCTTAATTTATTTTAATAACTAAAGCCCGTCCAATAATTACGCGTTTAAATTCCGAAATTCCGATCCTTACTGTAACAGCACTGTGTTCAACAACTCAGCTTCATTTCCTTCTTTTTTCCTTTATTAAACTGCCACTATATATATACTAGATAATCTACATATCAAAGTTTCTTCTTTAGAGGTAGGCTGTGAAATAACTCAATTGATGTCCCCAAAGATTTCCCAAGAGTATTAATAGAAAATTCCGTAAAGCCCCGTCATTACATAATTTTAAAAAAAAAGAAAAGAAAAGAACTGCAGCAGTTTGATTTCAAAAACATTGTACGCAAAAGAACACAAAATGTAAGGATTTTGTAATCTGCATTCATCAAATAAAAATTCCCGCCTCCCCACAAAGAAAATATTGGATGAAACGCGTTTCCATACCATACAAAACTGCGTTAACTTTTCAAACTAAATAATATTACTCTAAGAATTAAAGATATCCCAGTTAAAAAAGTAGGTTTCCCATATTTGCTTTTTAATGTTGTAATGTAAATAAGTGGAGAGACGATACAATGGATCGTGTAATGTGACATTAAACGAAAAAGAAATAATCATATATATATTTTTACGTAAATCCGGGTTATAAGATTTTATGCAAAACAATCACAAAGAAAATTAAACAATTCTTTAAGAGCAATGCGAATTTATTATCAAAATTCCAATCCTTTAAATACAGGATTCAGCAGCAATATTCTCAGAGTTAATCTCCGAAGGTCTTCACACCTTCAAAAGCACTCAAACACAATTGTCAGTGTTTAAAAATACACGCATGTAGAAGATTACTTACAAGCCCAGCCGAGCTAATCGCTAGTCAAAACAATCCTCACTATTCGCTGGTTGAAATCAATTTGACCGGTTGCGGCTGGCACTCCTATTTATAGGCGTGGCAGAAACTTCCAGAAATATAACCGCTCGTGTCATCAAGCGTGACGTTAATAGAGAGATCTACTACTTTCTAGAAGAATCCAGAGGGTTCCGAACTCGCCAATGACGCCAAAGTCGCCGAATTGAACGCCAACTTGGTCGACAAAAATGATGTCAACTTGGCTCTACCACCAATATTTCGCCAAGTTCTCAGTGAATCGCCATTATAAAGTAAGGGGCGGCTTTGCTTGGGATTAGTACAGTTTTAACATGAAATAAATGTAACATAGAGTAATATAAATGCATTAAAAACTCAAATATAAATTATGTACACTATTTACACAAAATTCGTAACACTATAAATTATTTTTGAATATTTTGAATTAACCTTTACCTTTTGAATTTTTAGTGGTTTATAAGAAAACCCTATCAGTAATTCTCAGTTATGCATTTCAGAATGCTAAATAAGGGAGATTATATTTTATTTTCAAACTTTCAACTTGTTAAGAAATATACTTTGAGCTACATATTTAACAAAGGTTGAAGAACACTGAATTGAATAGATTTCGCAAGAATTATCAGCAGGATGTATGCTCTGATATTTTAAAGTGCAAAAGAATTAGGATATTCTGGAAATAAGTTGTCATTTTAATTTTCTTTAATACTATACTACGAAATTTTAACTTTAATTTTATTCTTTTATCTAGACCATGCTATTTTTCTCTCTCGCGTGACCTCTATATCTCGATTGACGCTTCACTTATTATTTCTTCAGACGAAATCGTCTTTCGACTGTTATCACGTACTTTTTAAGATGTCTTTCTGTCATATAGTAGATTATGTGACTGTGGATGGAAAGAGGATTGTTATTGAAAAATATATAGTGTTATTTTAGACGTCTTAGAAATTGCATGCAACGAAGTTAAATAATTATATCTTTCCTGAAGCTGAACGTTTTTTAGATAAAATAATGCACTTAAATATAAACTTTTCTTTTTTTAAAATTTTTACTGTGTAACCTTAAGTTATAAGTCAAGTCTTTCTAAGAAAATAAAGATAACATCTCATTTAACTCTTCTGTTTGTTTTCCAGAATAAAACTAAACGTACGTTCTTGTACTTTTTTGAAACAATTCTGTTTGGTTGTCTTGTCAGTTAACTAAATTAAATAACTGAATAAATATTAACTTTTCTTCAGTTTCTTCGTTTATTGTTTTCGTGTTTTTTTACCGCAACTTGCTCAATTCCATTGTTATTGTTTCACTTTCAGCATTCTTCTAAATGCCCGTCCTTTTTTCTAAAATAGCAGAAGAAATTGGAAAAGCAAATGTCATGTGAGATTTATTAGGATTGACTAAGGTAAAGGTGGACAGAATGTGAATTTTTCACATTCATAACAGCCGAAAGTTTACTTTCTGTAGTTCCACTAAATTGTAAATTTCTTTTTTTAAAAAAAAAATTATATTTTGTAATTGTATTGATTATTGCTTTTTGCTCATTATATACTAGAAACACCAAGCACTTAAAATTGTTGGCGGTTACTAAGAGGCTTGAATTACTTTATTAATTGTTGTAAATTTGTTTGTAAACAGTGAAAGAGTGAAAGCTACATAAAATACAACTGCGTTTATCGTTGCTCAAATTCTATTCATTGTCTTTTCATTTCTATTATGTTTTTTATTACATTCTTACTTTTATCTTTTAACAAAGAAACTGTTACTATTCAATATTATCAGGAATAAAATATTTTATATTAAAATGGCAGGGTGTCTACTAATTAGTTGGGCAATTTTGTAAGTTTAGAGCTTTCAAATCTAACCCATTTAATAATTTCAAATTAGCCGTTAAAAATCAGATGCGTGCGTAGTACTATATACTAAATTTATTTGTTGATTACGTTTTGTCATAACTGACGCTATCTTTTAGCAATCGGTAATTATTCTTTGGTCGGCATTACGATACTGCAGTGGTAAACGATGCTAAAAAATCGAAACACTGTCTTTCGTTTCATGAAACTCATTATGCTGTGCATGTACGATGGAATTTTGTTCGAGAATACCAGAAGAAAGCACCAAAAAGAGACACTGTTGTAGGAAGGTATTTACCTGGACATTTACCACAGATTTTCCTTAAGCCTATATTCAGAAAAATTACCAGGGGGTTACATTTTTCAATAGGATGTGTGTGGGGGGCGCTCATTGTCATTATTGCAACGACGTTACATTGTATCTCTATACTGATGTATAAGTTTGTTTTGGTCATGAGGGTGTTATCCATTGGCCAACACTAACACCATACATCTTTGACCTCTAGATTTAAGTGTGTGGTTTGAAAAGGACCAGGTGTGCACTCCCCAGAATTTCCTGCGTCCATTCCTAACTAAAATCAAGAATCTGCACTGCATTTTATTTGATCGACGTGAACACACACATACTAAAAATTCTGTGGCAAAAACTGATTTACCGATGGGACATTTGCACGGTAACGAAAGGATGCCAAATTGAACATTTGTGATAAAGGTAAACTTGGACTATAACTATTTCACTCTATCTTATAATAATATGCACATGATCTTTCCCCCTGTAAATTACTAACAACTAACTTATAAGCAACTAAACATATAAATTACAAGATGAATACATAATTTAAATTACATAAAATTATACTGAATATTACATTTTATTGACACAAAATAGACGTTCTTTTATCGAATAATAGCCCATTATGTAATTTTGCTGTATATTCTTAGAATTATAAAAATTCATAATTTGTTTTATATGCAAAGGTGTTTTCTTCATTATCTATTACAAAAGTAATAAAATGCTTCATTGTATCATACATTTTTCAAAAAATTTTAAAATTAAAATTTTAAAAAGAAATTAATGATTTGACGTAACGCTGTTTTCTTTTGATTATAATTAATTTGCTTTCCCGAGATTTCGGGAGTACAATTATCCAAATCCCGAGATCGGGCAAGGGGTTACGCCATTACACTATTTATGAAAAATACTTGCACATTAGCCTAGTTGAAATTACAAAATAAAACTAATAATATAGCTAAAAAATTGGTTTATCTACACTATTAAAATCCGTACGTATCTATATATCTATCTATGCCCGTCTATCTTCTCACGAACCGCACCACGCAAAAACTCGCCAAAGGTACCATAAGATGGGGAATAATCCAAGGAAGCCGTTTTGATCATTTATATTCTGATATTGCAATTAGTTGAAAATATGTTATTTAAAAACATTAAAAACATTCAACTCAATATTCACCTGCATTGTTGTAACAACGTTATTGTTATAAAAATGACGCATGTTGGCATCCAAAATCTATTTTCAGCCAAACTGTCCGGTTCTTCATTGTTACAACATTGCAGATGAATTGTTCTTTTTATGGTTTTTAATTAATATATTTTCAAATAATTTGGATTTAAGAAATTAAATGGTCAAAATGGATTCCTCGGATCTTTTCCCATCTTTTGGTGTCTTCGGCGCGTTTTTGCGTGTACCGTTTCTTGCGAAGAGAGCCCTACATTAATAGATACGTTTGTTTACGTATAAATTTAAGAACACGCATCCAAAAATAAGCAGTCGTTTTAATAGCTATCTGTAAGAATTTTTTTATTCCTTATTTGACAAAAATGGATATAAATTAATATTTTTTTTTAAAACTAAAACTGTATTGTTTTTCATTACAAATTTACTTATTTGATAATAAATTCGTAGATTGTCTGTTTTCTTGTGAATAAAACTGGGTTAGCTTTGTAAATTATTAATCAAAAAAGGAAATTTGAAGGAAAATAATCTTATCCCGGCGAAAAAAAAGAAGAGTTTTATACTTCAAAAAAAAAAATTCTGCATAACGCCGGGCTGAAAAAAAACTCTGACAAAGAAAAGCCTATCTGACAAAAAAAGAAGTGGAAGAAATTTCGGAAAAAAGAATTTAAAAAACAAAAATATAGAAATCACTCACATCGTTCATGACACAGACCTAGAACTGCTGGCGTTCAGAGAGAAAGGGAAAATATTAACGCGGATAAAGTTATACCTCCGAAAAAAAGCCCGTGCAACGCCGGGCTGAACTGAGGGAAAATAAACCGGTCTAACAAAAAAAAGTGGAAGAAATTTCGGAAATTAAAGGGCATAAATATAGAAATTTTTCACATCACGCATACACACTTACCTAGAAATTCTGGCATCCAAGAAAGAAAGAGAAAAAGAGAAAATTTACATAGAGAGGAAGCTATACCCATTGAAAACACCCTTGAACACCAAGAAGTTCTGACACTAATAGAGAAAGGGGAAATTTCCAAAGCAAATAGGTACACACTTGAAGAAGCCCGTGCAACACCGGATAAAAAGGAATTTAAATTACAAAAATATAGAAATCACTCACATCGCGCATGACACACACCTAGAACGGCTTGCGTCCAGAGAGAAAGGGAAAATTTCTACGGGGATAAAGTTATACCCACGAAAAAAATCCGTGCAACGTCGGGCTAAGCAGACAGAGAGTAAACAGAACCGTACGACGGGGTAAGGAGGTGGAAGAAACTTTGAAAAAGGGAATTTTAATGACATTAATATAGAATTTACACAGACACCAAGAAGTGCTGACCCTGAGAGGGAAAGGGAAAATTTCCAAGGCAAAAGTTACTCACTTGAAGAAGCCCGTGCAACGCCGGGCCATAGAACTAGTTATTCTTATTTATTGAAACAAATAAAAATAAAACTTCATTATTAAAACCAATAAAAAATGTAACGTAATTAGAAATTTAAAAAAAAAATCCTTATTTCCCAGCGTTTCATTGTTCAAACAGCATCTTATTATTGTCTCAAACTGTCCTACCGAAGAAAATGCTTGTTAAGATTACACTATTAAACTTTATTGTCATTAAATAGACGTATGTTCTCTTTCCAGGTATAGTTATCACGTTTCCCTCTATTTTCAAAAAGACATTTCTTTTTGAATTTTTCATGACAGTGCCTCAAAACTAATAGGCAGCATTTTGGTACATATCCCTCTTTGATAACCTTATATCATTATTCTGCTACACTTGATGGTTTTTGTCTACAAATTAATTCAGTTATTAAATCAAAGTGCATAAGTTTCAAATGTTATATATACCACATTTAAAATAGAAAATCCAGTAGAATTTCTAAATAAATTTTACATTTTACCATTTTTTTTTTCATCTCAAAAAATATATAAATTTTATAAGAATCAACTTCTTAGAAAATTCAAAGGAGAAAAAAATTCTAAATTTGAAGAAATACCGTTGTTCTGGGGCTGCAAACTCTGATTAAAATAATGCATTTATTGGATTCATAATATGTTTTATTAAGACATGTTTAGGAATTTATTTGATATTTTGTCTTGTTTTTTTACTCTCTTGCTTTTCATAATTTCCTTTTTGTAATTGTTCTGCCTTACATGTGATTAATGCATAGTCAAATTTTGCTTCGTTGAAGATGTTAGTAAAAAGCAAATTAGTTTCGATAGAAAATAACAGAAAAAAAAAACTGATTTACGAAAAACGGTGCCTACATCACGTTTCGCCACCAAAAGACCTTTATTCTTCCAAACTAATTAAAACGAATTAAACATTTTGGTAACTTCAATACTCAATTTTTTTTGATTAAACGTAGTTTTTGTATTTAATTTCTTTCCCGACCCTCCGTAGTGTAACTGCAATATCATACACTATGCATTTTAAACTGTTTCTATCGTCAAAACCAGTATTTTGTTTAACAAAATCATCAACCACATATAGGTGTTCAAAACTTAAGCAACAATTAAGTTTGCCGTGAAATTACATAAAATGGGGTTATTGACATCAGTACAATGAACGCGCAATTCAGTAGAAAGATTATTCGTGTGCAATACCAGGAACAAAACATCATGGGGGATATGAGTAAACGCAAAATGCGTACGGTCGGAGCGAACAACTCAAGTCTACAATAAAAAGACGAACGCAGGAGCAATTAAAACATTCTCTTCACGTGCAAATTAGTTCTTTCATGAAATATGGTTTGCAAAAAATCACCTGGACGACTGCATACTTGGAAGAATGATCGGAGATCAGTAAAAATGCCGTAGTTTGATAAGTGTAGCTGAAGAGTTTGGAATCAACAAACGTGTATTTTTGCGCACTTGTGTGTGTGTGTGTGAAAAGCATTCCAAACCATGGATACCACTGTTAATAAGAATGGTGATGATGACCTTAGGAAAATATCTTCAATGGATTACCGATATATCGTCCTGTAGGCGAAAAAATCCCGATACTTGTGAGCAAGCACCATTGTTCAACAATTGTAAACAGCAGGAGCGTGACAAATTTTATGGTTTATTGCAGCCAGATGCCTTCACAAAGGTGACCTATTCACCCGCCGTTCTGAGCTCTGCAACTCTTTAAAAATGGGCCCTTGGCGGTACCATTTAGAGTCGTGTAAGGAGCACAGAAACTGGACATCTAATCAATGTAGTCATGACCTCTTTACGGATGAGTCGTTTGAGTGCCACAAACGATTCATTCTCAATGGCAATTGATTTAAACAGATGTCAGGACATGGTTTCATTCCAGTAACATCACGGAAAGAGACCGTTATGGTGGTGCTAGATTTATCATCTGGGGAGGCATTATGTTGAACGGGTGAATTGAGATCGACGTTTTCAACAGATGCTCTGTAACTCGAGATCGCTATTAAAAGAAGGTGATCCTTCTCCATGTGCATCTGTTCCTAGTTGATAATGGACCATATTTATGACTTCATATTTATGCATGGTAATGCAGGGTCACGACGAATTGTCGATGTTTAGTAGCTATTGGAAAGTAAAGATATCATTCGAATAGATTGACCAGTGTTCTCCCCTGATTTAAATCCCATAGAACATGGTGGAATGCTTGGAGGAGATGCCTTACGACATTATTACAAACTCCGGGGAACGTTTAAATACTGAAACAGATGCTGACTGAGGAATGCGAGCTACTATCTCAAGAACTGTTGTACAATCTGATCATGAATATGTAAAGACGGTGTGAAGCAACCGTTGCAGTAAGAGGAGGGCATATCCATACTACGGAACATCCGTTGTTATTCTTCCTCTTGGGCAGACAATCATGTTTAACGATAAAATGAGTCAATAAAGATTTTTGTTTTCCATACTATATACGTTGTATTCATTTTTACACAGCTATGCTTTTGTCATCGTTTAAACCAGTGTTTTCAAAGTTTCAATATTCGCAACCCAATATTCAATCATGATTTTCATCGAGCACCCTCATACAATAACAATGTACTGAATTCAATAATACTATACTTCGACGCTAAAACTATGATACTACCTTAACCTCTTAAGTGCCATTGGCGTATATATACGTCTCACTCAGTCAAAGCGTAAATTTCTCAGCACGTATATATACGTCTTTCCGAAGTACGATCTTTTATCGGCACTGCTATCCATAAAATTCTTCCGAAGGTTACGAAATGCAATAAAAGGACCATGACAATGTTAGCTTCTTTTTTACCTTCCGCCCCAATACATCACATGCGCGCGCCTTCATGGAAAACGGTTGACATGGAGAAGCGAATCGCGTAACTTTTGATTCGCAGTTAAGGGATTATTTACAAACCGTACACACACACACACACACACAATATGAAGATAAGTGTTAATTTTTTGTACATAATTTTATATATGATGGTCCCATGGAGTCACTGGTAATTATTAAACTTGTTCTTAACTTAGTATTGCTAAATTAATTATAAAACACATTGAAAAGCACTGATACATGTATAAGTATAATATATTAGTGTACATGTGTATTTTATTTTTTACTATACCAGAATATATTTTGTTTGTTTACTTTCAGTAAATTAATAATTTTTTTAAAAAATATTTTGTTTTTCACTTTTTAATATGCTCGAGCCCCCTTGTAAAGGCGTCACGACCTTTAGGGGGGGGGGCGACAGTTTGAGAAATGCTGGTTTAAACACAAAATGCCGTGTCTTATTTTTGAATTCCATGTGTCTGAGATAATTTCCCATGGAGTTTTGTCAAAAAAAAAAAAAAAAAAAAAACTGACTAATCCTCTTGGGGAATCTTTGGGGCCAGAATATCATTTCAATCCAACCTTCTCAAGAAGATGTGAGATATGCAGATTAGTGAATAGATATATAAAGGAGCTTTAGCTTTCGCGAGTGAATGATATAGGAGTCATACGGAAGTAAGCTAAAAGCCGGAAAGTTGAATAGAAGCTGGATAAAGTCGGATAATAATATATAGAGAAGATTAATATTAAAAGAATAGAATTCAAGTGGAAGACATAAAGCTTGGGTGCTGATCGCCTTGTGATATTAACAGATTACTTATTAAAGTATAATTATAGAACAGACTCCAGTTTGTTAAGGAATCCACTATAGATCAAGGTTCGGAAGTTAATTTTTCATAAAGATAGTGATTAAGATTTCAGGCGCTATTTTAACTTAGAATTGATAATTACGTAGTATTACTCCTGATCTGATTCCTCTAGTAAGACTTATGTTGCATTGATTAATATATATTGAGGCAATAATAAATTACTTTTATTATGGATAGTTCGAGTGGTCAATCATTTATTCCTACAAATCTAGGTCACGTGGATGAAGAGATGATACTCCAGGGCAGGGGGTATCACAAAGCATATTGCTTAAATTTTACACATCAGTGTATATGAGAAATATGTATCATATAATAATCTAATTTTCTAATTTAACATAGATTTGATAAGATAAAATTGCATTCAATTTCTCCTTTTATATACTATAATGGTGAATAATGTTTCAACGATGCTAGTTTCTATCTTAAATTGCACCTTTGGTGGATCTTTTGCAGCTTATAATTAATTGGCATAGATGCATCACATATTTTTCGAAGTTTTAAGGCATTAGCTTCCTCACACTTTGTCATCTGACAATTTCTGACTCTCGAACACTGTTCAAGTGTAAATTGGAGGTAGAGAAAAATAAAGAAAATAAAAAAGAGAGAAGGGAAGAAATTGTTAGAGGTAATAATACTTACACTAGATCAACATATCTTATGCTGGTTATGAAAAATATGTCCTATTCGAATGCATGATTGACGCATTGAGATTTCACACTTTCTGCAAGAAACAATGCTTGAAAAGTTTTGAAATAACCAATATATTTGTTAGCTTAAAAAGGTAAGCAAAAATCTTGAATATTTTAAGATTTAAATTTATAATATGCCATATAAAACTGTAATAAATATTTTGAGTTTCAAAGAAAAGAGAACAAACAAGAAAACACAATGCAAAGAAAACCGGATTATTATCAAAAAATAATGAAAATATGAAATAATTTTAAAACTGCAGAAATTAAAATTGCAATCTTAGAATAGCATATTACGTATACGATTTTAAAAGGAAATTAGCATATTCTGATGAAAGATTTTGACCCTAGTAGGAAATATAATTAGCCCTATTTTGTTAAACATCATCTGAAGAGTCTTTTATTTTCTCATTTGTCATTCAACATTGCATGATATGATAATTAGATGTCTCCACAAATTAATTATACATTATGGTGGTGCATAATGAGGGCAGAATTTTAATAATGGGTTATAGATTGCAATTTAATAGCATTTTTAGAATATATTGTCTTGCATTTACATATTATTTTATTTTAAATGACATAGTTTAAAATTCAAATGATTCTATAAATATTTAGCAATTATTAATTACGTAGTATACTTTGTGAATCTGTATTAATCACAATAATTTTTCTGTAAAGGTGCTTTTTTGGAACAAAACATAAAAATGAGACTCAAGTATATCATAGAAAACAATACGAGATCAAATATTTTAAAATAAAGTCTTAGGAATTAACTTATGCTCTAATAAATTATTATTCCTATTTTATTACTTACAATAAATTATAACATACTTCAGGTGTATATGAAAGCATAATGCTGAACTTTTTTGCTGTGTATTATAAATTTCAAACCATAAATTTGACAGAATTTCTTTAAATTTTTTATTTAAACTTCAACTAATATATATGTATTCCTAATAACCTATATTTATCTAATGCTTATATATATGATCTTTAAAAGTAATTATTGCTTATTAAAAAAAACACGTTAATAATAAACTTTAGCTCATTAGGCTTATTAATAAATAGAAGAAGTTTTCTACTGATTCGGACAGATTGCGATGTTTTATCTTTAAATACTCTGAAAGTAAAGTGTGCTACAAAGTAAAAAGCAAATAGTAAATTGTGGCCTTATAATTATATATAGAGAATAAAAACAACGCTCACATTCACTCATATGCTCAGCACGTTATCTCCGGATCTACAATCATTGACAAAAAAAAAATCAGCGCACCAAGAAGGAGTCATCAAAAAGATACGAAATTTTACATACGTAATGAATACTTTAATATAAATAAATGATTAGACAGTCAAAGAAAAAGGATCATTTATTTCAGAGAAAAAGGCAAGAAAACGGAGGATTTAATTCCCTGTTGTACCCCTCTAGCGGGAATGCATGATGAGATACGATCGGGCTTTTAAGCATACAAGTTCTGTATGATGTCTTCAGACATTTCGTTCCATATTTGCTATAACCTTGCTTCTAGTTCGTTCAAGCTCGTGGGATGCCCAACTCACTGTCCCAAATGTTCCAGATAGGCTCGATTGGAGACAAATCTGGGGATCGGGCAGGCAAAGGAAGGGTAGTAACAATGCGGATACAGTCTTGCGATACCTTTGCCGTGTGAAGCCGAGCATTGTCTTGTTCAAAAATGGTTCCTGGGAGCCGTTGCAGGAGTGACAACACATGTGGTTGCAGGATGTCATAGACATACCTCTGGGCTGTCAAGGTGCCACGGATCAATAACAGGGGCGACCGTGTATTGTAGGCATTGGAACCCATACCATCACACCAGCTGTGGGAGCGGTGTGTCACTGTAAAGCAAAGACAAGATTGAGGCATTCACTAGGGGGTCTCCACAATGAACACGATTGTCATCACTGCTGATATTGAAACTGGATTCGTCGCTCAAGACTACCTGGTTCCATTCCGCTGCAGTCCAATTTACTCGTGCGTGGCACCACTTCAAACGGAGGCGTCGATGGATGGGCATCAAGGGCAAAATTCGTAGTGATAAAGCGTTTTAAGATATTGTTGCCTTCTTGTTCCAGTCCTTAATCTATCGTCTCATATCAAATGTCTCCTATGCTGATTTTTGCTTTCATTTCGACAACTGGGTGCGTCTCGTAGGCTCCCACAAACACGCTTCAGTTAAATCACGCGATACTCAAGAATACGAGTCTGTACACGCCATGTATCAGTAGCTTTTGTTAATACAAATAACAAACTTTTTTTATGCCACATAAATTAACATTCCGATGAGTAGTTTTGCGGCAGTAAAAGTAGTCTTATTACTTATTGAATAGCCTACGTATAAATAAATATTGCATTTTGCACAACATGTTTTTCAACTGCTTTTGTAGTTTTCAAATCTGCACTAGAGCGAGGCTTTGTAATGTCCTCAACACATCGAGAATGGCTGAACATATCAAGCCTTTTATCTTAGAATGGCCTGGATAAAAGGCATGGCATGTATAGAAGGTGCATTATAACACTTGGATCATTTTGTTAGTGAACTTATAACACCGTCATGTTTATCATCAGTTGAAATACTTTTGTTAGTAGGTGAAGAGGCTCTAACGCTTTAACTATATCTAACTTAAATTTTAAGCTAACCACTTTGATGTTTGGAGGAATTTTTTTTTTTTTTTTGATATTTTATCTAGTTTGCAGAGAAACCAAGAATTTTCAATGGCTAAAACAATGAAATGAATAGGCTCAAGATAATTTTATGGTAACGAATGATCCAAAATTGTCTGTCCATTTCAAGTATTGCCATGCTTTTCTTCAATTATCTCATCTGAACTTCAGTCTCCTTCTAGTATACGTGATTCATATGCTTTGTTCGCAGCATTGTCATCATCCGAGAGATTATTAAGTTCTGATCTCAGTTCAATCTGATTTATTCATCAATTGTAAAATTTCTTCTTACTTGAGAACTCTTTTTGGTTAAAAGTTAGCGCAGTATTCCATGAAAAATAATAAAATCCATTAGAAAATTTTATTATTTTTTATTGTATATATAGCTAACTTTTAACCAAAAAGAGTTCTCAA
>BMAV01012962.1:39033-53100 GCA_019973955.1 Trichonephila inaurata madagascariensis | reverse complement strand
TATTTAGTCTATAATAAACATCATTGTTTGCTCGTATTTAGGATTTTTTTTGTTTTGTTTACCATTACGATTAATCACCTAAACATCAAACATATCGATTATAGCATCAAGACTAGTTGACTATGATGCAAGTATGAAAACAGAGTTAATTTTATATGCAGAAAAAAACGGAAACAAAGCAGAGGCTAATGAAAATTGAACACGGATGAAACAAATATACGTCGATGGCGAAAACAAAATATCATTTTTGCTTCAAAATAATCAACAGTCTTTGATAAATTTTTACATACTTCTATAATATATTCTTTTAAAAAATGTTGCATAACGAATGCATTGGATGGCACGGAAGACGAAGCAGTGAGGGAAAAGGGAGACGCCGGCACCGATTCGAAAGTCGTTAGTAACATTGGGAGTGACGAATCATTTCGAAGCGCAATACTGACGTTTGTAGTAATTATAGGCTTATGTGTGCATTTGAAAGATTTTAATATTGGCAAAATAAATAAATTATTAACTTTTTATTATTTCTCATTAAAGAATTTAAAAAAAAAATTCTTAAGTATGGAGTATTGATGACCTTGTACACAATTTTTATTTATATTTTTTCTCAAAAACGTGTATAGAATTTGGAGTACGGCTTAGAATCGATGGTGGCTTAGATTATAATAAATATGGTATTTAGTTGTTTTATTATACATATATTAGTTAAAAACGATCAAACTGAAAACAATATATACGTTTCAAATAAAATGAATTAAAAATAAAACAATATCATATTATAATATAAAATAAATTTAAAAACTGACTGCTTCTTTTTGTAATCTCATCATACAACGACTTTGTAATCTCATCATATTCCTTGAAAATAATTAAAACTTTTAAGATGAACATTAAGAAGGTTTTTTAATCTATTAAGTTTATGTCAGAGTTATATTCTGCGATATAAATTGTGGATTTGAAATAGTATAAAATTTTCTTATTTTTACTCAATGTAGGGAAATCTAAGAACACATTAAATGTAAATATTCGTCTTTATAATGATTATATATGGTATTTCTAACACCTAGTTTTAATAAACTTAACAATTTTTAGTTAACTGATTTCATTCCGAACTGTTCAAAATAATAAAGACATTATCCATGTTGGATTAAAAATTAAACAGTTTTTATTTAAATGAATAATTTACAATCTGTATGCATTTCAGGTACAGAGTTCGATTAAAAATTCAACACGTAATAAAAAGGGGAAAATAATAAAAATGACAAATTTGAGTTTTTGAAGTTACAAACTATTCAAATTCACTTTCGATATCTTTCGAGTTCAATTCCCTTAACTACAAAAGAGGTCTGACTGAGGTTTGCCATTACAAGTAGAAGAATGATTTATATTATAAAATGTTTATTTATTATAATATGACGCTTTCAAACTATCTGAAAGAATGGGATTTTATTTAAATTTAGAATAGACAAGTAAGTGTTTTGTCAATGTCAAAAATTAAGCTCGCATGAAGAAACTAAGTAAGCCCCTAATTTTTCTAATAAAATAATATGACTTCAAATATATAGAAGAGGCATGTTTCAGACACATTTAATTTTTGCGTCATCCTTACCTTTTTAGTTTTTTCCTCCCAAAACATCAAAATTGATTTATTTTTTTAAAAAAAAGTAACAATTAAATATATGGAATTATAATATAAAATGTTGCTCTTTTATTTTCCGGAAATTGCAAAATTTGCAGATTCGTTAGGAAACTTTCTGCAATTTGTAATCTTCCAAGATATTTTTGTCTATATCCTTTCGTAACACATTTCCTACACATTTGAACCAAAGGTCTTTGAAGTTTGTCTGAAACAATGTTAATGGCCCTTGAAATGTGTTGCGGCCTCTGAGTTGCGCTGATAACATATAATATCTTAAGAATAACGGCGGATTTATTTGCTAAAATCTTGTCTCTTTTCAAACTGCAGGATTAAATATGAGTCAAACTATTTTACTGGAGCCGCCGAGATTTCAGACTAAAATGACCGACATGCTTGAATTATCCATGATGTATAATTTCTGCTTGGATTAAAATGTGTATGAAGTCTTCAAAGAAAAATGTATTAAAATTAAAATTCTTATAGAAATTTAGTTTTATGTCTTCTGTTCACAATCCCCAAAAAGCAACTTCACAAGTTACAACTTAAGGCGTCTCAGGGTGTTAACTTTCTCTCTAGAGGACTGAAAATATAAACAATATTGAAATATATATAACTCTTTGCGATTAAAATTAAATTATTCGAATATTTTCCACATTATTTATAAGGGAAGAGGCTTCAGAATAGTATAAAATGTTTTAAATGTAATCATAATTTTAAAAATTATGAGCATATATAAAAAAATAAGAATCATTTAAATAAGAAATATTAATTCAGTTTTACTTTGCACATGCTATTATCTAAAATAGTAGCTTTAATGATTAGCAATAAGATGATTTATGAAATTAAATGTATCCTTATTACACTGTAATTATTTCTATATAAATGAAATAATAAAATATAATTTTTAAAAAAATAAAAATCTACATTTTCAAATTTTTCTTAAAAATTTCAATATTTTTCCAAAATTTAGAAGTACTATAGATATATTACTCTTAAATTAAGTATAGATTAAAGAGTATGATACATTTTATAATTCTATAAAGTTTTATACATCAAAAGCTACTATTTTAGAAAATAGCGTGCGCAACGCAAAAATTACTTAACGTTTATTACAAAATATTTCTTATTTTCATATGCTTATAATTTTTTAAAATTATGATTATATTTCACAAGAATTTCATATTTTTGAAACCATACACCTTTGAAAATAATGTGTAAAAGATTCTAATTATTTAATTTAAGAGAAATATACCTGTTTGAAAATTGTTTATATATTCACCCCTCGAGACAAAATGAACACCCCTGAGACACCTTAATTTATTAATACAAAATATAGCAATAAAAAACCTGCTGTATATAAATTTAAATTGCAAATAGAAAACACATAGCATTAAGCTATTGTAAAGAAAGTTATCTTTGAATGGCGAATTTATTCGCTCAAGAAAAGCTTCCATACCATTGTCTTCCATAGAATTTCTCAAGCAGGAACATTTATTTTTTTCATTCTTAAAATATTATTTTTCTTAATTTGAAATTATTTCTAGATCCCCGCATAGGCCGTTAATTTTTCTGTAACCTTAATTAATGGGAGAATTTATGTAATTCACGGCATAATTCCTACAAGGTACTTGAAATATATGTGAAAAATGCTTTCAGTATAATGAATAGTAATAAATACATAAAATTGACTTGGTATTAAATTGGTAAGCAGATATGAAATAAAAATTTGACGTAATTTGAGGAAGTTTAAATTTAAGTCAACAGGTTAGTTTTTCATGCAAATACACACACCTTCAAAAAAACAGGGGAAGATTGACTTCGCTACACATTCATTTGCGTATTGCTGTATGCCATATATATAGAGAAGAGTTATACAATATTTTTGTTGCACAATACCACAGTTTTAAAGCTACCCTGGTAATATAGGAGATAAATCTAAATCTATAGGGTCAGGCAATAATACATAAACCTGTGATCTGATTGTGTATGATGCATAACATTACATTTCCCACGCCTCGACTCACGCGGTGACTAGATATTCACATTAGAATTGAAATGGATAATTTTATCTTATTTCGGATTATTATCTTTGATGAATTTGGTAGATTTCACTTCTTTACTTTCATGTTTTGGGCAAATTGAAAAATGAGCTATCATATTCTAAGTTACGTAACAAAAGTTCAGTAGATATATGTCTAGGTTTTTCTTAAATTCATTACTAAGATTTTAAACATTGCAAACACAAAAAACAATATTCACATAGGCATGCGTATGCGGTATATTAGGGGAGAAAGAAAAGGATAAACAACGAGAAAATGCTTCTCTAAAAAAGTAAGTCCTTCACAAACACAGTCAAGGTCATTTTGTTGCATTAAAATGCCTTCTGGTTAATTAGTACTGATAGCAAAGCAAAAATATATTTGTACTTTTCAGACACGTATATATAAGTCCCGTGCACTGACTGAGCGAGACATGTATATACGCTGACAGTACTTAAGGCTTTAAGAAGAATCAGGTATTCGCATGGCTACGAATACTAAACTGTAAGCGAACAATTATTTGGAAGTATTTGTAAAAATGACAAGGTATAAATGATTTTTATAAGTGGAAAATACAAAACGTAAATTTAGACAAATACACTGGGTGCTCAGAGAATGATGGAAGTACAAAACTCTATTTCTTGATGAAGAAACATCAAGATGGTTTGCGTAAGGAGAGAAATTGTGTTAGTCCCTATGGATACGGAACACAGAACAATAAGCGCTGGAATCAGTTCACTGCGCTCATTATTAACAGTGCGTGATATGAACCATGAAACACACACCGGTATTAGAAATAAAAGAACGCAAGAAAGTCACCTGATCCGGCCAACTACAATTTCTGGTTAATTCACTGATGGGTGAAAGAAATATACCGATTTTCAACGGAAACTCTAGCTCCGAGTGCACAGTGATAATATATCTATAGTACAATGTACGTATTGAAAGCACAAAGAGGAATTTTTTTTTTGTTTAAAATACTCAGCTCAAAAAAAATTAGGGGAGCTCATGGGTTTAACAAAAATACAAATATTTCTTCTGATAACTAACAAAAAAAAAACATCTATTGTCCGAATTGTAACAGAAAACAGAAGAAGAAAACTCCATATGCAAATCCGAAAAAGTAAATAAGTGCAGAAATCGTGATTTTGTAGAATATGTTGTTTTTCATAATTTCAGTGGTAAAATCCAACCTTTCAGCTGTTTTTTTTCCTTTTGAGAACAAGGGATTCGAAATTGTCACGACAACGTAATGTAATGAATTATGTAGCCTGGTGTATTATCAGGAGACTGGATTTCGGAAAAACACAAAAAACTGTAACGGATGCTTTTAAAGTGGCAATAAGTGTCATTTTAAATGTGGGGTCTATTCTAAGAAGCAGGGCATGTACGAAGACGGCCAGAACAAGGTCGTCTACGAGTTACCACAGGAAATAATAATCGATATAACCTGTAAACAGATCTTCAAGAGAGAACAGTCAATGCGACTCAGGTTCAAGGCCAACTTCTTTTGTCAATAGCACAAGGGTTTCAAGCCAAACGATCCAAAATGTGCTTCATGCACATGGTCTGTATGTACAAAGGCCAATGTTGTGTATTCGTTGACAGCAAGACACTATACAGCCCAATTAAAGTGGGCTGCTGAACATTGAGATTAGAGTCAAGTGCTCCAATCTCAATACTGAAGGCTTACGGTTGCATGTGGATACAGTTTAGAGTGTGACGTCATACGTGTCTTGGTAGGGTGAGAAAGGGGTGCTTGAAACCATGTAATATGTGTTCAGGAAAGATCACATTATTAACTAATTGGTATCAGCATAGGCTGACGTACTGACATGCATATCGTACATAATGGCAAATCGACAGCTGAAAGGTTTGCAAACGACATCCTAACACCTCATGTCGTACCTTACACTGCAGACATTGGAAATTCCTTTCTTTTAATGCAGGTTAATATTAGAAATTATTCATCTCGTCTTGTGAGTAACTGTCTTGAAGGTGAAAGGTTATAGCTTATGGAGTGGCTAGCATGTTTTCCTGACCTAAATCTCATCCAATATTACTGGGACTCATTCGAACAACACATTAAGCGATATAACTGACTTCATTTACTGTCCAGTATGTGGAGACCGCACTCGTTCATGAGATGGACAGTTTTTCTCGAAGTCTCACTGATAATGTCCACTCGAATCGAAGCTAAACAGGAATGGGGCAGTCTTAGCAGTTAGAAGAGACCCAACACTATATTAAACATCAATTATCATTTCTGAACTGTTGACCTAAAAACAGCATTTCATGTTTTTATACCATTCAAAAGAATTAGATTTCCCATACAATTGTTTATTGTTTCCTTTTTGCTGTGATGAGTTTTGTTACACAGTACTCTCTCCATCTGATGCACATTCATGGCTATCGTGCAATGATTTCTTTACTTTTTTGCTTGCTCGCTATTTTTAGCAGTGTACTTTCATTTAACTTTCTGCTATATAATAAACTTTGTCATGTTATTTAATGACAAAATAACACAATTAAGGTTTAAATTTACCCCTATCAAGATTTCAAAATAAAATAAAACCTAGAAATTTCAGCAACTTCTATAATGATATTGATGTGCCTTAAAAATATATAAAGAAATTTGAAACCGACTTAGAAATCAAATACGTGTTTTGAATCCAGAACATAAGTTTTCGGTTAAAATTTTCTCAATTTGATGTTTTTAGAGGCTAAATTGTTGAAGAGGCAACAAAAGCAATACGGTTTTTAATTCTTATTTTATGAACTCGCGAAAGGAGATACATTTTTGCCTTTTTTTTCACGCCATTTTGCTGAAATTCACTAAAAAAGAAAGAAAATAACTTTTTTATGTATACACATATAAAACACTTAATTCGGATTCTATTCTTTAGAGACATTAGAGTAACGCCAATGGCATAACGTACACCCTTGCATTTCCGAGAGGGTACAGGGTTCCAGGAAGCCCAAAGCCTGACTGATGCCAAGTACATACCCTTTAAAAATCCGGATCGGTACCCAAAACCTGACTTTGCAGAGGGCCCTAATATTCTCCGTTACACCACTGAATAACGCTATTCGGATTTTAACAAGAAATATATTTTCTGTGTCTAATTATTTCTCAGTGAACCTTATATTTTGCACTAATCCCTCGTAATCAAGTGGGATGTAAAGAGGGATAGAACTTCAAGTTCTGTCTGTGATCATCATTTCTGAAATTCTTTCAAAGATTAAGCAGCTTCGCTAATATGCTTTTTGAATCTTTAGCCTTTTAATCCCTGCCTTTCAACATAATTCTGTATTCCTACCTGAATCCTTACCGTTCAACTTAATTCTTTATTCATCATTATTTTACTCTTCAAAGAAATGGCTACGGAATCGGAATGGGTTGTACTGCGTTACTGAAATTTCAAATATATTGAATGATATTCGATATGTCTACCCCTAAATATGATTATTTAGGAAATCAGATCAACTATAAATGTCTTTGATTTAGTGTATCGTTTTATTTTATTTTTAATCAGGAAAATTTTACATCAATAAATACACTGATGAAATAAATTAAAACAATTCGCGTATTTCATCGAAAGCAGAAAAACAGACTTTATAAGCTCGTGTTAAGTAAAGACGTATTTCATTAACCAGCCCACTCAGTGAATTTCTTTTTTCTGAAGCAATCGGTTCAATTTAAATTGTAACAGTAAAAATGGATAACCACGAATCTTTAGATGATGGAATGTGGTGGCAAATTGTGAGGAGGCTAGAAGCAGACCAATGTTAAGTCCAGATTTATAGAGAGTTCAATTTAACGCCCCCAGCATTGTGTGTAACTTATGGAAACAGTTTCAGGATACCGGATCCATCGAGAGAAAGCTTGGGAAAGATCATCCAAGAGCCATGACAAAGAGGTAAGGCCATCATTTTTCGATTATAGTGAGGCGTAACAAAGGGACTGCATCTTCTCAGCTCGCTTGTTACTTGTATGCAGCCACAGGAACCCGTGTATCAAGGGTGACTGTTTTAAAAAGACTTCACGAGAGGGTTATTTGCCTGCGGTTTGCGTCCTGCTCACGTCTATGAACAGGAGAGTCCATTTAGCATGGTGCAGACAGCATAGAGATTAGAGTTTGGATCAATGGGCAACCGTTCTGTTCACCAATGAGTCCCGTTTCAGCTTAAACACCGATTCTTGCCGTAAGTTCATATGGAGAAAACCCGGACCCCACTACCTACCCTCAAATGTCCACGAAATCGACAATTATGGCGGAAGAGGTTTAATGGTCTGGTTTGGCATCATATTGGATAGCCGTACGCCTCACCTTGTCTTTGAAAGAGGCTCTGTGACTGGTGGGGGATATAGGGAGGAGGTTTTAGAGCCCTATTTTTGCATTTTCAGGGGCACATGTGGCCCGAGTTCATTTTAATGGACGATGAAGCGAGGCCACATAGAGCTCTTCTGATCCGCGACTTTCTAGAGAGAGAGGATATTCGCACTATGGTTTGGCCAGCCAGTTCTCCAGAACTCAGTTCTATAGAACATGTCTGGGATGCTCTGGGGAGGGCAATTTCTGCTCTCGAATTTCTCCGAGAAACATCCTGCAAATGAAAACAGCGTTACTGAACGAGTGGGACCAATTGCCACAAGAACTGAAAACTGCCTTGTTTCAAACATGACCACGCAGCGAGGCCTGTATATATGTAAGAGGGGGCCATATCCCTTTTTAACCCACTAATTTTGTTTATTCTGCAACCGCTGTTTTATACCTTCCATTTCCTACGAGTGTTACCCACGCTCATGCATGTGTATTGCAAATGCTCAGCTATTATTTGTTTTGTATTGTATCAATGTATATACATATAAAATTTCATTAAAATCGGTCTAGTAGTTCTAGAGATCATCGATCAAGTCTGCAAATTCTTTTAATTTCTTACAGCAGTGTAATTTAGTTTAAAAAAATATCGGGAAAAAAATGGACAATATTTAACATATACATCAAAAATTATTGCGTGGCTGTCCTTATATTCTATTAATGAAGAGAATAAAAATATTATTTTGCATCAAAATTGCACTGAGAAATATATTCATACCATTCGAAATTAATGTTCCTATTGAAAAAATTATAGCAAGCTGAAACTCTTAAGAAATTCCATGTTGCAGTAGTTTGTTTGTCTCGACTCAGTTCACACACAAAAGCTTAATTCATTTCGTTTCCTTTTCTAATAAATTAATTACTCTGTGGTTTCAATTAATTTATATAACTAAATGTTTTGTGTAATAATTTATCATGTAAGATGATAACTTCATTAAAAAGGAGTAATATCTGCGTATCAAAGAATCCTTTAATACAGAAAATTTCTTTACAACTGGAACTCAATTCTACTTAATTATATATAATTATAAAATTTCTAAATATTCTACAACTCTATTTTTTACTCTGAATTATATCGTATCAATATTTTTTTATTTCTCAATTAAATTATCACATGAATATTCACTATTATAAAGCAAGGGCTTAAAGTATGATTAACATATTACAAATCCGCTCTTTGTATATTTTTGATTTGATAACTTAATTTTAAATTAATTAGCAAGTAACTTTCAATGCAGTTTAATATCTTGTACAGTAAAGTTTATTCACATCTCAATGGTTAATGTTCCGGTACTTTCAAGTGTTTAAGTTTAATTTCAACTTTTCACACTGTAAAAAAATTTGTTAATCCTACATATGGCCGAAAAACTGAAAAGTTAATACATATAAAAATATAATCAAACATGGATGCATATAACACGTTCTTCATTTGAGTTTTGAAACATTTTAGGTATTTTCATATCTTTCCCAATTGGCCAATAGTGATTATGTTCAATAAGATTATTGCTCCTGAAGGAATCAACAAACCGCAGGAAGAATACTTGGAATCTAGTAAGAACACAAGATGCAGCAGTTAGATACTTACAAGGTGGCAATAGATAACGTCCCCCTTGTTTATCATTTGCTAAGGGAAGATAAGAAAAGCAACAACAAGCTTAACATACGCCTGCTTTACTGTGTATACTACAGTATATTTAGGAATAAATACCTTAATGCTGGTATATTAATATCTTATTTTAGTTTTACCATTTACAAACTATTTTTTTCCCATTTTGTGTATAAAATTTCTCCCAAGTTTATTCAATGGATTTTTTTTTCTGAATTATTAAAATGACCAGTTTTTTTACAGTGAAAAGGAGGGCACGCGCGAAACATTTAAGAAAAAGTTACAACATAAATATTTAAAAAATTTACTGACTCAAATAAAAATACGCTACTTACGCTTACATTCTTTTTAATTATTTACTTAAACAAGTATTTTCCCATTGAATATTTTTTTTTTTGTCAATATCTCATTTTCTAATACATCGGAAATTTCGGAACAAAAAATACCTTTTATATTGAGCTTTACAGTAAGTGCTACAGCTTAAGTATTAACATTCAATCTGGATTTCTCACTTGTCCAAAAATCATTACCAAATGAAAAATCTCTTTCAATTTCTGCATTAGTTCCAAGTCAACACAACGTAAATTCAACAAGAATAACTAAATTATCATATGGAAAGCGTTAATTTTTGAAATGGTTAAGTATTCTTAGCCTTAGGAACTAAAATTGTTAGGTTAAATATAGTTTTAAGGCCAGCCAACCTTCTCCCATAATATGGATAGAAATATATGCTATGAAAAATCACTACAGTAGACAAAATACGTAAAAGGATTTTAAATCTGTATAAGTAATATCCTCCAACTCTTCCATCCATTTTTTAATACTGCGCAGATGTTTCTCTAAATTATTATGTCTAACTTCCTAAGTATTTGCTATACGTCCTTTGGAACAGGATTGTGTATAAGTTTCCATGTGTTTATATATAGTTCTTACTTAAATAAACTCACGGTTAGGAATAAACAAAAAAAATAATAATATAATATAGTAAAGATCTATAATCCCTATTTTATAATATTATTTCTCTTTTCTAAATTCCAGATGTAAAATTATGCAAAATATATGTTGTGGAATCGTACAAAATATCGAAAGGACTATATGTGAGAGATTTCTGTCTGGAACAGAAATGATTCTATGTTAGTATCATTGCAGAATAAGTAATGAAAAAATCATAAATGTAACTTATTTACCATTCGATTCGTTTGTAAATACAATGCAATAATGGAACGGAAATAAAAATAGTAATAAAAAGATGAAAAAAAAAGCACTTATGGAAACAATTCTTTACGTACATAAAAGTAGCTTTGATAAATATAGAAAGTTTTTTTAAAAATAACAAATTCACAAGAAGAACAAATAGAAACATTTTCATGAGTTAATTAAATTTTTGGGAGCCAAACGATGTATTTCGTTGACAAATTTTAGTGTCTTCTTTTGAGAAATAAAGGGAAAATAATTGAATAAATTGTATTTATTCACATAACGTTCACGTCTTTGTTTCAATTTTCTTTATTCTTAGAAACAGTAAATATGAAAGAGAAGAATTAATTTTCATGGTTGAAATACTGACACATATTAGTACAAGCAAGAAAATACAACGCATTTGAGATTTTTAAATGTTTTAAGGTATCCGACTACTTGCGACAACTTTTTTTTGAAAAAATGAGGATATGGGGATTTTTAGATTTATTTAGTATATTTTAAGCAAAAAATCGTAAAATTGATATTAGAAATTTTTTTTTTATTATTATTAAAATGGGAAAAAACTGGTAAAAATGTACAAAAAATTACATAAATGGGGCCCGCTCTGTACAAAAACTTTTCGAAAAAATTCTCAATTTTTCAATTTTAATATGTTACTTTGTTATTCATGTTTGAAATGACCTTCAGGATAATAGATTTTTAAAATTTTTACAAAATCTAGAGCCCTCTATCTTAGTGATTATATGAAATTGCTTAAAAAAACAGTGATTATATTCACTTAAGGAATTTAAATTTTGAAATAATACAGTGATTGATAAATCTGAAGAACAAATACTTCTACTGTTGTACAAAACATTTACAAAAAGTTTCATTAAATTATTTTCAAAACTTTTTTAGCAATCGCTGTCCGCGTTAGAGTTTTTAAAAAAACACACATTTCGATTAAACGCATTTTAATGTTTGACATCTTGTGTAAAGTTATGGCATCTTCTTTAGTTAAAACACTTGTAGTTTTTGTTCTAGTGAATGGGGGGAAAAGGCTTGATATTATTACTAAGCTAATAAGATGGTCTATAAAGTAAAATCATAAAACAAATTTGTCAATTTTTGAAAAAAATCATGATTTTAGGGTAGTCGGATACTTTAAGAAGTAAAGATCAAATCCTAAAATTCTATTATCTCAAGGAAAGGATTACTTTACTAGAAAAGGTGCAAAAATGTGTAATTCTCTAAAATCTACCAGCATGGTGACTGAATTTTTCAAAATATTTTCAGAATGTTTAAAATATTACAAAAAAAATAAAAGCTCTGTTGTTACTCAAGTTATTTTTCAGATTTTATTTTAAAACTATTTTCATCATGAAAGGAACTTTAAATAGAATATTTAATTTTGATGTAGCTTTATATTTTTCACATTTTTAACACTTACATAAAAGTACTTCTCATTATTATGTTACGCAAACTCAAACCTTTGAGTTATTCTGTATCACAACCATATTCGAAATGTATCATGATACAGTAGTGTAATGTCAGGGATTTAGAGCCGAGATTTATTTATAAGTGTTTCGTTAACCACAGTATCCACAAAGTTTATGATGCTATTGTTATTTTATCGGAAAATTGTACATGCAATTTTTTCCTTCATTGTTATCTAGTATAATGTATTGGAATTCCATTGGAGTAGGTCTAATATTTACAGCAAAAATTCAAATTTTGCACAATTGTGATCTTTTTTAAAAAGGGGTGTGATTTTATAATAGTTAAGTTAAATTACAGTTGTTTATGGAAGCGTAATATGGCATAGTTTAACATATACTTAAGAATGAGAACAGTTTGTTGAAATCTGAACACGACCTTCTCATTTACTTTTTAAAATGGCCGATTTCGTTTTTTAGTTGTGTTATAAATATGATGCAAATAATCATTTTGAATTAGAACAAACTTTTTAATGAAATCTATGCCGTCACAAACAAGAGAACTCATATATATTTACACGTAAGAACATTCAATAAAAACTTAGCAATCTAAATCAATTAGTAAAAGCAGCTGCTTTTTTTACTACGTTGCAAAAACATATCAATTCGAATCTAACAGTCACCTGCCGAATTCTCGCATCGAGATTCATGACAAAAAAGATGCAAACTTTTATAATAAAGCATGTGTATCAAATGATTAATTATCATTTAATAAAATAAAACAGTAAGACAAGTTGGTGAGTAAAATAAATTATTAAATCAGAGCAGACGATAATTGCATGAAAGAAGAATAATTTCCAATGTGAATAGATATATTTAAAATATTAATAATTTCAAGGAACATATATTTCATATTTAAATAATGCTTGTTTTTATTTATATATAGCACCTTCTTCGAGTCCAGATGGTGGGTAAAGAACCACAGAGTAGACTTCGAATAGGGCGAGTTATCACAGTTTTTAATTACTGTTTCCGCAAATAACAATGCTTACTATTGAATATTTATGCAAGATATTTCCCTTTGAATTTAGAATTTTAAGTTCAAAACCAACAGATTGCTTTGGTAAGGATATTACTTGACAGAATCTCTAAACTTATATCATAAAAAGAATGCATTGAAAAATATATTTATATCTCCATTAGCCGAAGATATATTAATAAGAAAAAAATATGAAGTGCCATTCTTTATCAAAAGTGTCAGGTTGAGACATTTAAGATAGAAAACAACATTATTAGCTTTTCTAACGATTTTTACGATCGTGTTACGTCGGATTTTTAATGACTTATGATAAGTAGGTATATTTTTCAAAAGCTCAAATTGGTTAAAGTTAAGTACAGGAACATTTTGTCCTTTTTTTTATTACGTCTTAATGGCTAATATTAAAGAGAGTCGTTAAATTATCTTAATCGTTAAAAAGCTTATATTGTAAGAGGTAAACATAAAAAAAAGGGTTGTAACACATAAAATTAAAACATTATGAAATTAAAACAAGTAGCAAACTTTATTTTAAGCAATTTATTAATTTAAGCAGAACCTGGAATGTTTTTTTATACTTCTAGAGCTGAAAGTGTGAACAGTTTTTCAATTTATTTTAAGTAATTCAAATTAAAAATACGTTTTATTTGATACCGTTGCGTCATTCAGGAATAAATTATTAAAAAAGAGATATTTAAAAGTTATCATTGACTGCAGTAACTCAAGTCTTAGTTATGCTACAAGTTGATA
>BMAV01012962.1:20973-38933 GCA_019973955.1 Trichonephila inaurata madagascariensis | reverse complement strand
TTGACTGCAGTAACTCAAGTCTTAGTTATGCTACAAGTTGATAGTTTTTAAAACTTTTCTTTTGTTCAGCTATTTAAATTTCTTATTGTACGAGTTTTTTTTTTTTTTTTTACTTCAAGAATCCATCTTCAAAAAGTAGTTAACACATACATTTATGGAAATCCACAAATTTTTCTCATGCATTTTCTTCGTTTTTTTAAATTTTTTTTTATTTTTATTTTTTAAAAAAAAACCATGAGAATTCTTTTTAATAATGCATTTTTAAGCTTTTGAGTGATTTTGGATAGATAAATACGAAATTTATTTTGAAATCTAAAATTATTTTTGATTGAATTCGTTTAGATAATATAAAATATAATTTAAATTTATGTATCGATCTGAATATGTCCTGAAGCCATGTATTTTCGCGCGCGCGCGCGTTTAGTTTTGTTAATACCATTAAATAAAAATCTTAATAATATTTGTTAAATAACAATTGAATGAGGTGGTTTACATATTTGACTTATACAATTACTATGTATTGTACAGAAATGGAAACCTTTATTCTCTAATAAATAAGTATAAATGAAATTAAAAGCAATAAAATAAACTAAATCGATTACAGGAACAACAGTTTTCAACAAACTAAAAATTCAAAAAAAAATTAAAATTTCATTATTTTACCTTTTACTAACTGTTAGAGAAAAAAAGTAAACATATAAAAATAAAACTGTATTAACTATATTTCAAAAGAATACATAATTTAAAATCTAAACATTGTGAATATTATATATATATATATATATATATATATATATATATATATATGTATATATATATATATAGAAACAAATATAATAATTATTATTATATATCTATATTTACACAAATTAATGATTTATATATATGCATGAACTATAATTATTTATTAAAATACATTACATATATTTTTATTCTTAAATTATTAACTTTAAAATCATATTTTGAAATTAATATGCCTAAAAAATTCCAATCCATAAAATTTTGCGCCCCAGATGGAAACTTTCACATCCGAAATTCTTATTGATGTATGGCATACATAAACCATGCAATGTGTTTTAGGAACTAACCAGAAAACCTTTTTTTTTTATTTCTAATGGGCTGTGGATTGTTGTTTTACCACTGCAAACCTATTTTATTCCCCGGAAGCTGGTATCTCTTTTCAGTGCGGCATCATATAGGCGGATATCAATCGCCACAGGTAATTTTGACGCCCAGTTTCCTCCCTAAAGGGAGGCGCCTTAACTCTGACGATGCAAACCTGTACTAGGATTTAGTTTTGCCGAGAGAACCAAAGTCAAACAAGTACTCTAAGACACACCAGCAGGTGGAATACCAGAAAACCTAAACACATATAAATTCGTATTTCTTTTGACTTCAAGTAATAAAATAAGTATATAAATCTTTAAAAAGCTGAATGAACACTTTTTTTTTATTAAAAATATTTTAATTCTTGTTTGTATCTTTTTTTTAGTCTTTTTCAACTTCCTTTAATAAGTATTACATTTGATTATATGTATGACGTATACGTTTTTCAAATTCTAAATTGAAATAAAAAATAAAATCATTCACTTAATTTAAGAAGAAAACAAAGATCACGCTATTGTTTTCTATCTCAAGTAAAGAGTAAAACTTCGTAATTATTCACCTGCATACAATTATCATATCAAATAATTTTTTTCAGTTTTTTTTTTCTTTTGGCGAGAAAAAAGAGGTCTTTGAATAAAAGCAAGGTGCAATTTTTTTTTGTTTTTTTTTTTGTATAATGTGTATTTTTATACACGCTTATTCCATCCCAATCTATTTTCCCCATTTTTCAGCGACACAAACAATGGTCGTTTCTCAACTAATTATTAGAATTAACACTAATTAAAGGGAAGTGAAAGTCGCTGTAAAATGTTGTACTAAAAATGATCACATTTAAATCTCGTTGTTAAATAAATCTTTTTTTGTGTATGCATTTGAAAATACATTTTTACTTAAAAAGACTTAATAATATGAACTTGGAATATAATGAACAAAAGTTTTATTTTTGGAGCATATTTCAAAACAATTACGCTGTTAAGAAAATAAATTTTTTCTTATTATTTGCTATTGTTTCAAAAAATGTTCAAGTAGAGGGCGAACTAAAATAGGAAATATATTTGATTTTTTATGTTAATGATTTAAATTTATATTAATTTCTTCTTAAATTAGTCGTTTGCTTTTACATTTAATCATTTTGCTTTCATTGTTACTATAGCTTTTGTTTAAATTTTATGTAAACGGAGTGTTAATGGTATTTTTTTTTACTATGCAGTATAATTCATAAGGAAATATACACTTTCCAGATAATGTAAAACAGTCAGGGACGTCTTAAGGAATGGGCCAACTGTGTTCGGGGCTTGACCACATTGAGGGCCTCGTTTTGTTCTCGACTCAGCCTGAATGAGATCAAAACTTAAATAATTTCAATGGTTAAATGTATTTTTTTCAAAATATAGCAGTCTAATACACATTAATTTCAAATTTATTCGTTTTTCTTAAATTAAATTTTGATTTCCAAAATACAACTGTAATTTAAAATGATAATTCATTTCCATAAAACAAAAAGTAGACTATATTTATTTTAACGAGAACTAATTATGCTTTTAAAATTCTCTTAATAATTAATTATGTATTAGATATTTTATTTTTCTCCTCTTAAATGACTCTCTAATCCCTTAGCATGAAAAATGGAACTTTTTATGCAACGCCTTAGTTTCCTCAACTTCTGCAATGTTACCCGTTATTTTTTTTCAAACATTATCCTATTCGAAACTAAATGAAGGAGGAAATTATACAAAGAGAGCATTAAAGTCATATTTACATTTTTATTCTTACTTTCGCAAAACTTTCTGCGATCAACATGTCAGGAGATGTCGAATAAAACTGAATATTCTTGATTATTAGCTACTGTATTTCTGGATGGATATATTTTTTTTTATTTTTCTGTTACAAAAGAGACTGAATGAGACGGTAAATCTAACCACCAACATTAAGTAAATTCAATTTAGGAAAAAAAGTCGCTTTTTCTAAATGTTCTTTTTAAAAATACTTTAAGTCTAATAAGAAAGTTTGTTTTCAATTTTTGAAATAAATACTAATCTGATGAGAGAAAAATTAAAAGAAAGGAAAATTCAGCTCATCGGACAACTAATAATATTAATCCTTGTGTAAAATTTCCCTATAATCTAGACACGATACAGTTTGTTTTTAAGAAAAAATAAATTAAATTTCAAAGCAGCGTAAAAACTGTTTCAACGTCATTAAAGTTCCTTTGATATGTATACAGCTAGAGTGTAATTCCCCCCCCCCGCCTTAAATGGATTAAAATTTTTCTTTATCTTTGTATTTAACACTAAAACGTCCATCGGTGTCAATTTGACACCGAAGCCTATTCAGTTTGTTCTTCCTTCCGCGTTTTTCCAGGGAATTAAAAAATTTTTCGTGACTTAGAATTATTTTCCATGGTAATTACACAGTAAACGTTTTGTGGTTCTAGAGGTTGATTAGGAGAAATTTTACAACTAAAAATACCTAGATCGTCCGCTGGTATCAATTCGACACCAAGGCAATTTATCATCATAAATTATTGTCATTCACCATCACTATTAGTAAAACAAACTTCTCAAAGTACTGCCACACATTTATTTGACCTTCAATGCAATGTTTTTGGTTTAACAGCGGAAACGAATTTTATTTTTTTAAAAAAAATTGTTGTGTTTAGATGTGTTTAGTTACCTAGCATTTGGTTATCTGCTCATAAAAAAAATCGTTCGATTTTTGAACCTTGTGCAGAGCAGACAACCTGAAACGATGGCTCGTAGAAAAGGTATACACCCTGATGAAATTGCTAATTTATTGCGAGAGATTTCTGAGAATTAATCGGCTCTAATTTAGATTCCGATGAAAACATAAGATTGAGTGAAAGTGACTGCGAAGAATCTAAAGTAAAAACATATATACTTTATGATATTCCAGTAAATCCTGTGATATATCTCTAGGGATAGCACAGAATGGATACCACATATTAGTATTGTTCCTGGCAGATTTGCGACTCGAAATGTTTTACCACAAAGCAGTGGTCCAACAAGATTAGAGAAACATAATGCCAACATAAGTTTCTTATGACATAAATGGTCATAAAATATGTTAATTACATGAAATAATATTACACAGTTTAAAAACTAAAGTCTACAGAACAGTAATCCTGCAATTACGAGGGTTGGGGCATAAGTCATGGCAATTACTTTTTTTCTTGTAGATATGTGAACGGATCACAAACATATATGTGTCGTGTGGAAGTTCTAAATGCATAGTGTGTATGCAAAACATTAGATGGCTCTGTGATAGCTGGTAGTAGCTTTGCAAGGGCTGTGAAATCTGTCAGTTGGTGAGTGTTCGTGTGAGATGGAAGTAACCATTGTTGAGCAGCGCGCTTACATCAAAACAGCCATTCTCCGAGAGAGAAATGCGATGGTATGCCACAGTGAATTAGTGGAAACTCTTGGGAATAATGCCCCACTATACCGTACAGTAGCACGGTGGATAGAAAAGTTTCGGCAAGGACGTGTGTCAACCAGTGATGAGCAGCGTTCGGGACGACCGGTCAATGTGAGGACCGACTTGGCACATGCCATCATCGAGCAGCTCATGGATTACATTAAGGGTCATAGACTACATTAAGAGTATTTAGGCCCAGGTGTGTCATGTCAACTTTATGTGTACTATGTTGTCATCTACACCGTCTGTGTCTTCTGCACCGTGAAAGCCATATTGCCCTGTATATATATATATATTACCGTAATAAATTAGTGTGTTACGATATTTCAATGCTATTCATTGTCCACACATGCAGTTAACACCTTGGACTTTCGTCTGTGTAAGCCACATTTTCCAACCGGACTGGTATCTTCAAGAAAAATTAGTTGCCATAACTTTTGCCCCAACCCTCGTATTTAGTTAAAACAATTATTTTATACATTTTATGTCGCTGTGTCAAAATGACAGTGGTAGACTTTTACATGTAATAGAAATACCGGACGTCAAACGAAAGTATGAAAAGTTTGTAAATCTTTCTTTTTCTTTGTGATATGAATTATGAAAAATCATTTGATATTGATTTATTTCGAGTAATTAGTTCATGTTAAAACGAAATCTTGAATTTTTAATGTAAGAATTTCGTTGTGGAAAATGTAAGTACTACAAGTAATAGTAATGTTCTTGTTGTATTAATCTTTTGTTCATGGAAGATAAAATAATTGGTTCATCACTGATTGCATTATAGATTTTTTTTCCTTCGGTCATTCAAGAAGCTTCTAGAACAATTACGTAACTTGATAGGTGAATATTGTCATTCATGAAATATTACTACAATAGGTAACTTTTAAAAGAACAAAAGTTTGATATGAGTGTGACTCAACTGTTTCTGCTTTCATTTATTTTAATGTTTTTATAAATATGTAAGCTATATATTGGAAAAAACTATTTTAATCGTTTCAGGACCAGCGAAAAGAGAAAGAAACTTTTCCCCAATCCCGCGCGTTCCGAGAGTATACGCACGCATAGCATCAGGCGAATTTAACTGCTAACCCTAATTTCATTTAAAAATTCATATAAAATCTTTAATGCAATCATACGCTAAAAGTTGCAATTTACTATCATTGAGATAGTATCTGAATATACAGTACAAAAATGTTCACTACATTTTAAAAAAAATGCCAATTTTATAGAAAATGTTCTCATTTTAATAAAAAAAAAGTACTTTTTTTCACACTTTTTGCCTTGATGATTAAAATAATATAATTACACAAATCTTACAAAATACTATCTGGCAAATCCCAAATGATAAATTTACTCTCACATAACCTTGTTTAAGATGGAACTGATACAAATCTTTAATATAACAGCTAATATATATGTCATTTTATTTATTTTATTTTTAATTAATCTCTATAACTTTCTTATTATCACGTTAGTACTATATTTTTTGTTCTTCTGGTTATGACAGCTTTGGATTTGATAACAACGAAAAATAATAGTTTGTTCTTAAGGCCGTATCACACATACACGTTTCGAGCAATTTTTCGTTCAATTCGTGCAATTTTTAGTTGCCAATGCAACGGCTTAAGAAAAACGTTTTGCTAGTGAGCTCAAAAAGTTTTTCCAAATAAAAGGTGCTTGAAATTCTAGCCAATGGGGTTCTTCATGGCCCTACATCATAAACAAGATAGTAGCTTAGGTTTCGCCTAACACATTAGATATGCCGTATAATATTCTAATGGTGTATAATACTTTAACGCCGTATAATATTTTAATTAGGATGGTGCTCCATTTCTGTTTACACCCATCAATAAAAGTGCGAACGAAATAAAAGAAATGATTTTGGATGTTCGATTTCCAAAACAGAAAAATCAGCGAGTAATTTTTCAATGTGGAGATAGAGCGCGGCTAACGTCAGAGCATGTCGTTTTGATTACGGCAACCCTTCCCCCTCAGATTAGGCCAAAAATTGGACGAAAAAGTTGTATGGAAAATGTACGTGTGATACGGCCTTTACTGAATTAAAAATGAATCAGCAAGAACAAACGATTCGTTTTCATTAAAAATGAGTCATCGCGTTTGTGTTTTATGAATATTTGCTCTTAAAACCTTTTTGAAATTACAAATTATTATTTAAATACTGAACAAAACAGAGATAAAATAAATACTGAAACTATTTTTATGAAAGTCTGATGCCCAGTAAACTAATAAGCTTTCAACTTAGTCAAAATATAAACAGAAATCCAGAGCGCAATAAATCACGAACCTTTAAATGCCCGATTCTCTCGAAAGAGTTCAACGTGTACAGTTGTTTACATTCCTAAATATTCCGGATCTAATTTTAAAAAAAATAAATAACTGAACCAAAAGCACATATAGAAGAGTTTAAAGTTTTTGAAACACTATTCGAGAAAAATCGGACTTTAACCATCATCTAGTGCTTTGTAAAAATTAATGTAAAAACGTTCCAAAATCAAATCACACCGATGTGATCATGGGCTTCAGAGCAGAGAAAGCACTACCCCATATATGATACCATGGACTTTGGAGGAAGAAACACGTGATCACATATGTCTGATTATGGTCCTGAACGGGTTAACCCCTTAAAAACTTCTGAAAATTGTGTGTGTGTGTGTGATTATACATATTTTATTTAATAGTTATGCACTTTTACTAAAAATAGTAGATAATTATTTAAAATAAGACTTCTAAAAATAACAGAAGGACGTTACTTTTTTATTATGTTTCTTTCGATCACAGTTACATTTTCTTGTGAAGATATTCTATCATAGTTTAAGCCCTTTAAGATTATGCAAGAATTATAACCATTTTCTTAAACCGGCGATCACTCGCGCGGGGTGTTCTGTACACCCCAGCAACAAGAAAATCCTCCCAGGATTCTAAAAAGAATCCGAAGAACCACAATTTTTTCTGTAGCTGCACATTTTAGGTCATTGAACCTTCAGGCCTGATGCAATCCCTCTTTCTCCAACGATTGGAATGTAATGATCTTCAAAAGTTTATCTGGGGGGCTGAGAACTCCCACGAGAAGTTAAGCATTTGTATACAGTCTGCTCTGAATGTTTGGAAAATGATTAAAATCTTATTGTTCTATACTTTCTTCTATAATTATCTCATTAATTATAAAGTATATTTATTACTGGTATATACGTTTTACTGGTTTATGAAAAAATATAAAATTATGTGTTTTAAAATGAAAATTTTGTATGTTTAGTTTAAATTAATGTTAGTCTCATTTGCACGCAATAAACTTAATACTTTTATTTGTATAATACAAAATACATCTTGTACTTTATAAATATGCATCATAATGACTTAATTTTATTTTCATAATTAAATACACGTGTTAAAAGTTTGGGGTATTCTCTACACCCCGCGAATAACAGCGGTAGCAAAAACAGGTGCGAGTGACCACGGGTTAAAAAAAAACACCTTTATAATGAAAATTATCTCATAAGATATATTCACACGACTTTTTTTTTACTGTACAGGAACTACTACAGCAAAACGTATCTAACCATTTTAACTACTTTCTTCAAGATAAAATTCGAACTATGTATGTCTCGAATTTTATTCTGCAGTTAAATTGCAGAAGCAATTATTATTAAGAAAGTAATAGCGAGAGATGCTCAAAGTGAAATTCAAGAATAATTCGACTTACGCCACCCCAATTTCCGCGAATCCGGAGTTACACGATTTTCACATCTCATCTATTCCTTTTTTGTATAAGAAAAAAAACAAATTGGTGAAATTGGTAATGTGATTGAAGAATTAAGAATAAAAACAATAAATTTGTGATGTGGTCGATCTTTGTCGCCCATATCGTGGGGTTTCAGCGTAAGTTAGAGGTGTGGGATTCTCGAAATGAAGAGACATTTTAGAATTCTTAATATGACTTTTATTAAGAGTTTAACTTAAATTACTTATATATCGAACAAACGTATATTAAGTGAGAATAAACCAAAACACGTAGCCGTAGTTAACACAGATCGCGCAATTGGATCACTTATCTATATAATTATATATTCCGCCTACTCTCATTCCTAATAATATATTCGAATTCGGAAAATAATCTCCCTACCTTGAATTTTCAAGCATCGGTTCAATCAACTTCAGATATTCCGTTAGGCTCGAGTACAATGGTATGTACCTTGTATTAATGGCGAGATTTCCGTGATTCTTGGGTAGGTTACACTTCTACCTTTTCTGAACTGAACTTTCTCTAAATTCCCATCAGGCTTACTAAAATTTCTGTCCTTTTAAATGTTATCTTATTTGCATCTATCCTTCGTTTCACTTCTTGGATTTGAGTTGGAAAAGATTTGCCATTAATCGTGGCCGTCAAAGAACACAGAGGTTATGTTAGAGAAAGGACGCGTGAGCCGTTACAAATTTGGAAGTGGATAGTGATGATGCTGAAGAACTGCTGCATTTTTCCACAATTGGATAATTGATGAACTATAAGAAATGTATGAGCAAAAACGAAACATCGATGAAGTCTGAGACTTTAGAATATCTTTTAACCCCTTAGTGAGCAGTGGCTAATAGGTCTAGCGACATATTAAAAATTTTTTCTCCAAGTGGGTGTTGGATATTTAGTCTATCCATATGCGTTAATTTAAGCTAAAACGCATAAAAATCAATACAGATGGCACCACCATACTTTTTTTTCCATTTCATGTCCTCTGATGGCTAGTAAAAACAGTTTTTCTCGATGTAAATCTACAAATTGTATTATGATTACTATAAATAAAATTTCTGATCTATGAAAAAAATTTCGACATGTCTTAAGTATACTTTTCTCTCATCTAAATGAATTAAGCAAATGTGCAATTAAAAGAAAAATGTTTTATTTAGGTTTTTGGAACTCTTTTATATGTGGATAGAGGCTCTATCCACTGCCCACATAGAACAGAAAAATGTCCTAGAAATTTTCGCTCTTCCTCTTCGAGAGAGTTTGAAACAAACTTTGTTTACAATATGTTGTACGAGATTCTTGGATTCGAAAATCTTTCATTATAGCTTTTCTCTGCCTACCACTGTGCCTTCAAGCAATTGGTCTTACTTGCTTTGAAAAGTTCTACAGTGAATAGCTTATCAAATTTGTGAAATAACAAATTTAAATCCTCAAAAACATTACTTTATTTCTAACTTTTTACACTAAAATTAAAAAATGTATAAAATGTGGATACATACCAATTTAAATGTATATTTTAGTAAGTATTCTATGTTGCGCAATAATTCTTTTATTATTTCATTACACTTATACTTTGTGTTTAATTGTTATTGAAATAGTTATTAGCATTAATGTTAATTTTTCATAAAAAATTTATTGTGATATGATTCATTGTTTCTCTGTCCTGAAAAGTAAGTTAAATATCAAGTGCGCAGTGGCTATGAAGTCTAGCCAACACCCAGGAAAAAATACCCTCGATTAGATATTTTTAAGTGACTAAATAATGTTTATAGAGGATGAGAACTTTACATTTATCAAGTACTTTATCACAGAAAATTGTATTTTTGCTGTGGGCCCGTTAAAGGTTTAAAAGGATACCTTTATATTTTTTGGAAATTTTTAATTGAAATTAAATTGTTTTTCTTGATAAATTAATTGCTTCTAATAACTAATTTAAGAAACATAATTAATTCATTAAATGAAATAATGTATTTAAAGGTGTAACTGCATAGAAAAAATTTCTTATCTGGAAAAAAAAATTTAATCAACAACAGATTTTTCCTGAACAATATCTGTAAACTTCTCTCTTCAGTCCATGCTCTTATGATCTCATCGAAACGCATAAATGTTCCATTGTAAGTAGTATCAGAAAGATCGTCAACGTTGTTAGATTATTAACTCATTAAATGATCTAATACAATGGACCCACAGAATATTATTACTCTAATTAATAATTATGATTATGTTGGCAGCGTCATCGCTCCATCCACTTGTTCCCTAATCCTCAATCCAATCATAAGTTACCAAGGAACTTCTTTAAAGGTGTAACGAAGCATTAGCCGATGAGATTGATGAACGTTTGGGCAGCTACATGCAATATCACATGCTATAATCTTGTCTTGAGAACAAAGGAAGATGTGATCGCTTGGATCACAACACATTTTGAGTACATTTGAAAATTAATTTAGTACTGAGGATCTATAACTAAATCTAACTAAATCTTACTAAATCTTACATTAATCGTACTAAAAAGAAACCCCATTATGCTACTGAACTTGTTTAAAATATTTAATCTTGAAAAGCAATAAAACTATATTTTAGTTTAAATAGTTGGAAAGAAAACAGGTAAATAGTAAGAAATGTTGCAAACATTTTATTTAGGAGGAGAAAAATGTATATAATTTTACATACGAATTATATTCCTGATTTTTCAATTCGCCATTTTTATAATTCTTTATATTATTTATCATAGAATATTCAGTTAGAAAACAATTTGTCATTCTTAGAAGAAAATATTGAAGATTAATACCTATATATACTATAGGTCGAGTTTAATTTATGTATTTTAACACGCTTTCATAACTTTCACGTGTATGTAACGGAATCTTTGAATTCGATTTTTACCCACTTTAAAATGTCAGATTAATTCGAAATTTTGCACACTTGTCAAGGACCGATGACAATACAATAATTTTATAATTTTGTCCCATTGTCCTGATCAAGATAATCAGGAATAAAGATTTCCTGAGTTGGCGACTATTTCTATATACCATTTCCAGAACTTGCCGCTAATTCCAGATCCCGTTTGCAGATTTGGCGACTAAAATATTAAGAGTAACCCTAAAAACGAAATCTTTTTTTTTTGCATCAGGAATTTCTTATCATAAGATAAACAACTGTCCAACCCTTTCGAAAATTGAAATAAAAAAGAACTTTTGCATGTGAAAAAAAAAATAAATAAACCAGGTCGTATCGACGTACTAATAGAATGCCAATAGGTATTCCAGATTCTTAAAAATGACGCATTTAAGATTAATTCTGCAATGAAAAAATGATAGTTTAAGAAATTAAGAGTACATGCTTTTACTGAAGATTGAACTAAAAAATGAAAAAAATAAATTATAGTTTTAAAAAGTTAAAAAACACGATTTTATGTTTAATTGAACTAAAAAGTAAAAAAAATAATTCTTAATATAAGAATAAAATGATTAACGAGAAAATTACTGTATTTGTTCTAAAAGCGTGTGGGGGCTTTGAACTACATTTTTACACTAAACATTTCGGAATAGAACTAGTAAAAAATTATAACATAATCACGCTTTTACCGAATGACATTAATTTTCTCGTTGTGTTCTTTTTATTTTTATATTAAGAATTATTATCCTTTATGTTAGATTGCTGCTATTTTCGCCATATGTACGAGAGCGTGAACTTGACTTTTCAGACAGAAAAACCTCCATTTTTATAAAAATTTGTGACATTGTAACTCATGTATTTGTTTATAATATAGTGTTTTTAAAATTTAAAAATATTTCGTAAATAATTAGTTTTTCCTTTTAACATGTAAATAAATAACTTATTTAACATTACGGTATAGGAAAAAGAAGCGAAACACATTTTATAAAAGAAAAAAAATGTGTCAACTCGAATAAAAATGAGTAGCATAATAAAATAAGTGATTTTTCACAGGATAGTGAAACCAGAATATATAATAATAATGTTTCAGTATTGTTATATGTGAAAAAAATATTCTTTAACATTAGCCACAGACAGCCTTAAATAAATAAGCGTTACATTTTTATTTTCAATGAAAAAAAAATCTGTTTATATATCAACATAATAGTGTTTTTTTAAAGATACTATGTATCCTTTGGTCAGTGAGGAATAAATTTAAGTGAAAGGAAAGTTGTAGCATAGTATGTATTAAACACACTATGTATGCTGTTTTCCCTGCAACGGTGCTCTCCATGTGACAAGGAAGGTTTTTACAGGCAGGATTCATACCCTAGCATGAACTTGAAAAAAAAAAGGGTTATGTCAACCCTAGAAGTATCCAGAGTTTCTCGATTTACGACTTTATCATCTGTAAAGACAAATTAGATGGAAAACAGAGTATCACCAAGGAATCATCAAGAAGCCTGTAGGATTGGTCCTTATGGAAATTTCCATTGGGCGATATTATAGCCCAACTGATTTCAATATATTATATTGAACCTTTGAAACAAATGCCAATTTCGTTTCAGAAGAGATATCAATTATGTGCGTTGCCTGCGAAAAGAGAGACATACTTTATCTGTCTGAGTATCAACTGTTTAGAGTTTTCCCTGAAAGGTTGTTGTACATCTTGCTTATAGCCACTGCGAGTTGTACATTTGTAAATAATATTTTATTATATTTCTTTGTGTATATGCGTTGATTTCCTGACTTCGTGATGTCATCTGTTTGTCTTTGTCCAATAATAAATCTGCTGTTATCTAAATAATGTAGTAACAATATTGTTACGTAGATCCGAGGGCTGGAGGAATTTATGCAAAACAATCACAAAGAAAATAAACAGTTCTTCAAGAGCGATGCGAATTTATTAACAAAAATCCAATCATTTAAATACAGAATTCAGCAGCAATATTCACAGAGTAAATATCCGAAGGTCTTCACACCTTCAACAGCAATCAAACACAATAACCAGTGCTTAAAAATACACTAAGTAAAGGGTATTCACAAGCACAGCCGAGATAATCGCTAGTCAAAACAATCCTCACTACTCGCTGGTTTAATCCAGACTCCCCACCGTTGAGGCGAGCATCTTATTTATAGGCGTGACAGAAACTTCCAGAAATATAGCCGCTCGTGACATTCGTGGAGAGATCCACTACTTTCTAGAAGATTCCAGAGAGTTCCGAACTCACCAACATGGTCGCCAATGACGCCAAAATGGTGGCCAAAGTCGCCAAATTGGCCGTCAACTTGGTTACCAAAAATGATGCCAACTTGGCTCTGCCGCCAAGATTGCACCAAGTTCTCATTGGATCGCCATTATAACGTAAGGGGTGGCATTACTTGTTAATGGTACAATTTTAACATGAAATAAACATAACATAGAGTAATATAAAATCATTACACACTCAAATACAAATTATTTACACTATTTACACAAACTCGTAAAAATATATATATATATATATATATATATATATATATATATACATATATATATGTATGTATGTATATGTATATCATGACTTGGAGTAATAATTCTTAAGGATTGACAGGATCAATGAAAATTGCAGCTGTTTATCGTATCATATTTTATTCCAATGTTCAGCAAACTAACGTGACAGGAGACTAGTACTGTAACAAGCATCAATCAGGAGCGAGTGAGCCGTCCGTGCACGTGCTTTTCGTAAGTTCGCCGAAGTTGAAATCAAAGTATTTATGCGGAAGGTGGGTTGAGTTGTCCTGGTTGGAAGTTTACCTCAACTGTCATTTAAAGGGCTGGGGATTCATTCCCCACACACAAACCGAGGTTACATATACAAGCAATATTTTTAAAATGTTCGCCATTACAAAAGTCAGACTAGAGTTCAGAAGCGTAATCCTGTTTCAGTGAAAAATAAAAGACAAGCTTTTGAAACACGAATACATTGTACTGTAAATGGGAATGCTACTGGGGTTTACCTTTAGAAATATATTTTATGATTTGTTAAGATGTATTTGATGTATAATATCACATAAGTTATTGAATAAAGTCTAACTCTAGACACTCGTTAGAAATGTTATCAAAAGGAACAGTTTAAAAATAGATTTTTGATAAGATCAATTTTTAGAAACATTTAATGGGTTCTGACGAAAAACAAAATCAAAGAAGTATCTCGCTTATTATACATTTGCACATAGTTTTCTAAAATAAAGTAGAACGCATCTCCATTTTACTAACAGATTTCTTCAGTTCAGTCAGTATACCTTAGAATGTTAAATTCAGATGTTATTTCATCTCCTTTAATTGTTAATTTCAGTTAACTTAATAAAGTATCTAACAAAATTTTTTTTCTTCAGCTGCCTATTGAAGTTAGTTACCTGTTTCACACAATTCGTTTGTTCAGTTTCGCTACATTTACTTTCAGTTTCAGGGCTCAGTTATTATATTATTTCTTTTAATAAATCTACTTAGTAACCACCTTTATTTATATTGTAGAAGAAACTGGGGTAAATGAGAAATGTAGATTATTATATAATGCACTTAGATGAAGATGTGCATGCAGCAAATTTAAAACATTTATATCTACGAAAGCATTAAAATGTAAAGCACTTTAAATTCCATTTCACCATGTATAAATCAGAAAAATACATATATTATACCTTTACAGGACTTTCCCATTTTGCCAGCGCTAGCGATAAAATCGCCAAAAATGATACAACAGACGCCAAACGGAATATTCCCGCTGGAAACCTTTTACCACCACATTTACGAAACAAGTAGCGGTATTTTCTTATCAGTAATGTCTTTTCTATAATGCATTAAAAATAGAAGAAAAACCAATGGGATAACTAACATTTATAACATTTTTTACATGTATTTTGTGTGTTGTCATCAATAGGGTGTGCTTGGCGAGATTTGTGCCGGCAAAAGGGATAAAACTATAATTTTACTTTTTTTTTTCATTTTATTTAACAACATCGTTAATTTTGCTGTAGCAAAACTTTAAGTTTTTAATTTAAATTATATTCACGATTTTTATAAAGCTTCAAATTATTTTATTCACAGCAATATTTATTGCATAAGTAGTAAAAGGAATAAAAACTGCATAAAACACAACGACATTCTTCAAAAATGTATTTATTTTTTTTAATGAAATAACTGAGAGTATTTAATGTTTTAAGAATTCCTGTCTCTCTTAATGCATTTATAATTATTAGTTATGTTTATTTTAAATCGTCTTTTGAAAATTTAACATCGTTATAAGTGCATTTACTTTTTTAAAATTCTTAATAATTCTAGTAGAATGCTTAATAATTTATGAGCAAATAAAATATTAACAATAGGAAATAAAATACTAAATAAGATAGAATTCAGATAAGCAATATATATTATCAACATATAGCATACATCAATTCCTTTTAATAATAAAAGCATTGTGTAACGGGCTTACAACTTGCACTATAAGAAGAGTCACTTCATTTATTGTCTCATTTGCATTCAGTAATAAAATACGCTATTGTAATATACGTTATATTTCTTTTTAATGCTTTAAATTATTCTTAAGAAACAATAATTTATTTAACGTAGTGCACAGTGTTATTACTTACTAGCCTATTTTATCATTTATATCTTGGTTTCTTAATTTAAATAACTAACGCATGTGATTGGGATTTTATCTAATACTCTTTTGATATTTTATTTTTTCACTTCTAGTAAGAGTTAACTGAAGTATTGTTTAATTATTAAGATTTTTCACCACCTTATTTTATTTTAGAATGAGGATATGATGCTTCAAGATTTATTATTGTGTTTCTATTTCTCCATGTGTCATTCATGGAATTGAAATTTTAAAGTATTATTTCAGAGATTCTCTTTTCTAACTATTCGAACAAAGATACGTGTAATGCATGCATTACACGTTTTTGGAAGCTGATATAGAAAAACCTTTTTTTCTCCCCAAATCCGATCGGTGTATTACATTAATGTAGGTTTCATTTTAAATGTTCCTAGAGAATTGAGCACGATAAAGCTAAAAGTTCTCAGACTGATAGCAAAATTGGCAAATTCTCATATTGGCATCTGTAAATAAAATGAGGTGAATACGAATATAATTCATTACCCCCCTCCCTCTTTTTTTTCTTAAGTTTTAAGTATATTGCATAAGGTAAACTTAGGAAACATGGTCAACAAAACATTTAATATAAATATACTACACTAAAACACTTTCTTTTTCCGAAATTAAGATATTTCAAACTTTAGAATGTGATTTTTCTTAAGGTATATGAACAAACCTCTAAGTCTTGTTGCTGTGTGTATAAAGAACCCCCCCCCCCCTTCCAATACAATATTCGCAATTGGTCATATTTCACTAAACTTTTAAGTAACATGGGCAGGTTTCATTATAAATAAGGTAAGAGAACCTTTGTGCAATTTCTACAATTATCTTTTCCAAACGGAGATGCAGTTTTATACAAATAACATGTTTGGTAAACAGAAAGAAGTAAATTTATATATACCTGCGTTACTGTGAATAAATTGTATCACAAGAAAAACATGCAAGTTTTTATCTCTAAATAAAATAGGGAAAATCAGATGAACTTTTAAATTAGGATAAGTCACTAAAAACTTTAAGAAAAACAGCATTTAATGAGGACTAGTCTTTGTATCATACTCTACTCTCGTTACAATAGAATGAGCCACTCTCTAACTCGACACATTCCTTATGGAATCACGATTAACAAAAGCCACAATAGGGCACCCATTCCAGTTCTTTATTTTCATTATAATAGTTATCACCGGAAACTCGACAAATGCAGGATGCATTCCGTTTACAGGCACTTGCGTTTGCTCTGCGTTTTGCCCGTACACCTTCTCTACGACCTCCGTTAGACATTCGTTTCTTCGTAGAAACTAGACCTTCTGCACTTGTCAGCTTTCCTGCAACAGATCTTAGTTTTACGAGATTTCTGCAGGTTGTTTTCAGTGTTGGAATTTGTCTCAGTTACTCCAAAAATGACACTGCCGACTTCGAGTGGTGACAATAGATGAGCTGTTAGCTGCTGTAATTTGACCTCAGTTATACAAGAGAGGTTTGTGGAAGGAAGATAAACTCAAAGGACAAATAAAATGGTCCAGAAATTGGGTTTGAAAACATTACTTCATCAAATATCGGTACTGCTCATAATACTTTTTATTTTACTCTCCACAATTTCTATAATAACACTATTCAATAGTTGTCATTACTTCTTTTTAAGGGAGAAAGAACAAAACCACCCGGTTCCACTAACGGATACTACACACATGTAAGATTACAGCCATTAACAGGTTTCATTTAAACTTAATTAATTTTGAGTGTTAATTCTTTGTATGATAGCTAAAATATAACAACAAACCCAATTGGAAGTATCAGGTAGTTGTACTTACATTAGAAATGGTCTTTTTCACTCTGTTTAAACCGCACAAGAACATAAGCAAATCACACAGTCACCATGACGCCTGCAGATTTGAACACGATGAGCCCATATTACTTCAGTGACCATATGTCCCGAGTATAGCCTATATATTTAAGGTAAAAGAATCCACATAAAATACAATATGTTATCACACATAATTGCATTTGACACATACAATTTTAAAAAATTAAAATGAAAACAATGCCAAAAAATCTGATAGTCAAGTGTACTATATAAAACATTCAACTATATA
>BMAV01012960.1:0-33014 GCA_019973955.1 Trichonephila inaurata madagascariensis | reverse complement strand
GCATATAATGTGTGTTAATTATGAGATTTCTTAATTTATCTCTTTTTTATGTTATTTACTTCTTGAAACTACAGAAAACAAGTAAAATATAAAAAAAATGTAGGAAACAAACAGTTTTGACAGTTGCAAAATTTTTAAAATTGTTTTTCAATTTATGCACTCATTTTTCTGGTTTTCTGAAAAGTCAAAAACTATATATATAAGCGATTAATATAGGGCTGTGCACACACACACACACACACACACACACACACACACACACACACACACACCCACACACACACACACACACACACACACACACACACACACACACACACACACACACACACACACACACACACACACACACACACACACACACACACACACACACACACACACACACACACACACACACACACACACACACACACACACACACACACACACACACACACACACACACACACACACACACACACACACACACACACACACACACACACACACACACACACACACACACACACACACACACACACACAGTTGTTTTGTGAAAATTTAAATATAGTCCTTAATCCAGACCATTCAAATATTTTGCATTTAAACTGATCCTTTAATGTTTTGTGAAGCAAAAAATAATTAAACATAATGTTACAATATTAAGAAATACATTAAATCAGAAATTTGAATTTAAATAATTATTTTACCTAAGTTTTTTAATTATGGGTATCTTTACACAAAAGCGCATTTTACTTATCATAATCGGAATGATAAATCAAATTTTAAGAAATCAAATTACACTTTCCCACTAGTTCCCAAACTACTTTTATTACAAGATTAGCTTACCTGTATTTAAGCCTATACCTCTTTTACTTTAACTTTGGAAAAAGTTACAAAAATATAGGGTTTCTTTGAAGGTTAACTTGTTACAAAAGGAGGTGTCAAATTCTATAGTAATATAGTATTCTTTGGTAATATACCAGGTGTATGCAAATGAAATGAGACGATTGTTTTAAAAAAAAAGCACAATAAGTTTGAGAAAACTGTTAATATTCCTTTATTCCAAATAATATACATCACTCGCTACATATTTTCCCCATCTTTCGGGCAATTTGAGAATATCACCCCCAAAAAATGATCGGTCTTTTGAGGCCAGCCAGTCACCACGCCAAGATTTGACGTTTTCGTAAGAAGTGAAACGCTGGTCAGCGAATGCGTGTCCCAATGATGCAAATAGGTGGTAATCGGAAGGAGCCAAGTCTGGCGAATAAGCCGCATGCGCTAAGGGCTCCCAGCCGAGCGCCTTAATGATGTCCTTGGTCGGTTTAGCACGGTGGCTAGATGCGTTGTCATCAAGGAAAATCACTTTGTTCTGCCGTTTCTTGTATTTCTCGCGTTTTTCGAGTATAGTATCGTTCCAATTAAGTAATTGTTGCTTGTAGCGATCAGTATTAACGGTTTCGCTGGGTTTGAGAAGCTCATAATAGATTGGTTCCTCCTGATCCCAGAAAATACACAGCATTGTCTTGCGGCCGAAGCGATTCGGCCTTGCGGTCGATTTGGACGGCTGTCCGGGGTCAACATATGATCGATTACGCTTGGGATTCTCAAAATAAATCTAAGTTTCATCGCCAGTCACAATACGATGGAGATATGACTTGCGTTTGTAGCGGGCAAGCAACATTTCGCACACGAGTTTTCGGTTTTCCTGTTGACGGTCCGTTAGCTCGTGTGGTACCCATCTACCGACCTTTATTATCTTTCCCATTGCTTTGAGACGACGGAAAACAGTGCTCTGGTCAACATTCAATTATTTTGCAAGATGTTCTTGCGCGTTTGGCCATCATCTTCTTCCAGTAATGCTTGCAATTCAGCATTTTCAAATTTTTTTGCTGGTCTGCCACGATCCTCGTTTCTCACATCGAAATCACCATTTTGAAACTTTTCAAACCACATGTAGCATTGCGCACGTCTCAGAGCATTGCCACCGTATGCTTCTACAAGCATTTGATGCGATTAGGCAAAATTTTTCTTCAGATGGTAACAAGAAATTAATGCTGTCCGCAAATCGTGGTCGGAAGGCATAAAATTCGACATTTTCAAAACAGTAAAAAAAATACAATGTACGCTGAAACTCGTCCAAATGTAAAATAAACATGAGTATCAAAAGTAAAACTATAAAAAAAATCACGTATCATGGTTTCGTATTGTTTGCATATATGCGTGGCGACATCTGTTAGGAATCGTCTCATTTGATATGCATACACCTGGTAAACACTTTACAAAAGAAAAACAAATGTAACTTTAAATTCTTTCAATTTTATAGTTACTGGAAATTTCAGAATAAAACAGTTTTAGTAATTCAAAATTTAATTTGTTTCGAAATTTAAAACGTATTTAATACTTTAAATGTTTTTCAGTTGTAAATGTATTCAGTCACCTAAAAGTGCATCTTTCCATATGCAATGTTATTTATCACTCCTTGTGAGTGTATGTTTAAGTTACATATTAACTTAAATCACAAAACAAAAACAATTGTTTTTAACACATTGCATTAATATAAACAAAGGAGTTTAGTTAAAATGCACAGTGGGTGGACAATTTAAAGCAAAACTTAAAATACACGTCTGAAAATTATTCGACAACTAACTCGAAACAGGAAGAAAATCAATTGATTATTATAGTTAAAAAAATTATAAGAAAATAAAATTTAATATCTTTATGTCTACAAATTTCTGAAAACTTGATTAGTAATTTATAACAAAGAGATAAATTATAATAATATATAACTATAATATATATGTAATATAAAGCGTAATATCTTCTCTTCTCCAATGAGGCTGCCATTGGTATTTAACCTTCGCAGACCTAGTACATTTCCCCCAGAAGCTCGTATCACTTTTTAGTACGGCACCTTATAGACCAGGGGTTCCCAAACTTTTTTGTCTCATAGACCCCTTGCCATATTTTTTGGTTTGGGGTACACCCTTACTTACCTAATATTGAATTTTTGTGAATTTACCAACTGAAATGTCTTTTCGACAGCTGGCATATAGAGCTACTTACTTTAAACAATTTAAATTTGTCACTAAAATGAAGTTTGGCGTTTAAAACTCAAGAAAAACACGTTAATTAAATTTAAAAAAATTTAATTAATACATAAAATAACTTGAACAACAAACAAATGATTTTAAGGGGAGGAATAAATCTGGTGCTTCAATAACAATTTTTCATTATTTGGAATCAATAGACCAGGGGTTACCAAACTTTTCTGTCTCATAGACCCCTTGCCATATTTTTCGGTTTGGGGTACACCCTTACTTACCTAATATTGAATTTTTGTGAATTTACCAACTTAAATGTCTTTTTGACAGCTGGCATATAGAGCTACTTACTTTAAACAATTTAAATTTGTCACTGAAATGAAGTTTGTCGTTTAAAACTCAAGAAAAACACGTTAATTAAATTTAAAAAAATTTAATTAATACATAAAATAACTTGAACAACAAACAAATGATTTTAAGGGAGGAATAAATCTGGTACTTCAATAACAATTTTCCATTATTTGGAATCAATCGTGTCAGGTTTAACACTAAATCTCCTCGGTTAGTAGAGTCCAACCCTTATTCTCCCCCTTCGTTTTTTCTTTGGAAATTGGCAACCGCGCTGAAACTTCTCATTAGGAAAAGTAATTAAAATGTTCTCACGGTATTCCATAAAACGTGATAAATAACAGATATGTCTTTTTAATAACAAAATTTCTGTGACATGGTCCTTGATTTAACAAAATTTATGCTGTCACCTTGTAACTGCAAATTAACATCATTAAATAAATCTATTAAAATCGAGATCTCTTGATTTGGTTTAATGAGAGCCACCATCATAGACCCCATTTACACCTCAAGGACCCCCACATTTTTTCGCGGATGTGGACCCCTTGCAGGTCGTCATAGACCCCTAGGGGTCTATATAGACCACTTTGGGAATCACTGATATAGATGATACTAGGGTTTCTTTCCCGGGAACCCAGGACCACGGGAAATCATAAGATTTCTGCATATTTTCTATTCTCGGGAGTTATAATTCATTCCTGGGAATCGCACACGGCTGCAATAGTTTGTTGGCAATGCTTGAAAGATTTTTAGAAATAAAGTCAGCAACTTTAAAAGCATTAATTGACATTAAAGAAGAACAATTGATGGCCAATGTAGAGTTTGAAACAGTGGCTACTATTGTAGCAGGCTTAAAGCCTGTAAAAATTGGCTTAGAAAAATTATGCAGTCTCGAAATGCAACTTTGCTAACTGCAGGTGTATTTACTTTCGTTATTGGCGCGATCAAAATTCATAATTTGCGAAAAATATGAAAAATTCTCTAATCCAATGAGTTAATGAGAGACGCAACGTTAATTTAATAGGATTAATGTAATATTTGAATTTTAGGAGTACTGTCGATATTTCTCAATTGCCTGGTAAAAATTGTTCGGTTAGACAAGCCCAAATGATAGGGTCAAAGCTTTTCTGTGAAAAAGAGGAATCGATAGCCAACTCTTCGCACTCAGAAGATGAGAGCATGGTGATTTTGAAAGAAAAACCTCTGACGCTGGACGAAAAATTAGAAAAATCAATTAACTCTAAAACAAATGTTTTATATTGTTCAACCACAAAAAGTACTAGTTTCAACAAAACCACGTAACAAGAGACTCATTTGTTAGACTCGACTGAAAATCCATCACCAAACATTATAAAAATATGCGATGCTTTAAAAACAATTCTGTTGAAGCCGAGAGAGCATTTTCTGTTGACGGATTATTCGTCACAAAGCTTAGAACTAGGCTGAATGATAAAAGTATAAATTGCTTATGCTTTCTGAAATCCTATTTTAAAACTGAATAATCAATTTATTATATAGTTTTTGTATTTTTTAGCTCCTTATATAAATAAGTATTAATTTTGGAATTTATATGTATCCTTATTTTAGATAATTATTACTGGTATTATTAAAAAATAGCTTGTTTTTAAATTTTTTAAAATTTTGATGTATTTCCAGGAATTCCGTTAACGACAATTACATTCCCGGTATTTACTGGACATTCACAGCCCGGGAATTCATAAACCCTAGACGATACCAACTACCGCAAGTAATTTTGATGCCCAGTTTCCTCCCCAGAGGGAGGCACCTGAGCTCTGGAGAGGCGAAACTGTACTTAGGATTTCAATTTTGCCGAGAGCACCAAAGCCGAACAGGCACTCAAGGGATTTTTTTCATGCTGTATGACCAAAATACATGACAGCTATTGATTTTCTGCGTCATGTAAATCTCCCAACTCGAGCAAGGATCGAAGCAGAAGAGGTAGGAGCAGAAGGTTAGCGACAAACCAATCATGCCACCCAGCCGGCATGAAACGTAATACAATTATACGTAATTTAATAAATAATATAGAATGCAAAAAATACACTTTCTTTAACCAAATTTGTTACGCTGAAGTTACGCCAGAAAACTATCGTAGTGAGAGATTATTGTAAATATGTTTTCAACATTTTCAGAATTTTTTTTAAAAATAGCTGTAGGGAAATATTCTAAATCAGCGGTTCTTAAACTGTGATCTATGGACCCTTGGGAGTCCCCAGCAACTTCCTAAAGGGTTCGCGAAGGTCACACGTTTAATAATAATATATTTCCCTGAAAAAATTGAAAGATGTGCCATCCTAGACTTGATTACTAAAATGCCTATAGTGAAAAATACTTCTAGAACTTCTAATTTCGATCATGAATATTAATTCAGTTTCTTTTTTATTTTTTTGTAATTATACAACCATGCTATAACGTAATATTTTCAAAAAGTAGTAGAAACACATGTGCCACCATTAAGAGCTGAATTTGTTGTGCACCAGTACGATAATGATTGCATTTAAATCTCTCAGCCCTGTATTTGAAGTGAGGTAGAGGTTTTTAAAATCTTGGTGGCTTGCAATGTCAGACTGATACATAAAGGGTGGCCAATGCGATCGCTGTTCTAAATAATTTGCAAGCCTATATTATAAACAAATATTTTTAAAGTCATATATAAGTATATTATTGTCCTTATATACTAGTATATAATTTATTTGCATATTTTTCAATCATGAAACAAAATGTATACAATACTATGTAAATTATAAAAGAAAAAAGTATACGCTACAAAAACTTATAATAAGGATACATTAAAAGAAAAATGGATACCCAGTAAGTTAAATTCTCTTTAAATAAATATAAAATATATAAAAAAGTTCCATATAGCCAAAAATAACATAAATATAATTATATATTGCAGCAAAAATACACTCTACAGCAGCAACAACAACAACAGAAAAAAAAAACAACGACGCACCAAGAAGGAGTTGTACGATTGTAATGAAATTTTTTTCATATACAAAGACATTTGTACTGAACATACAAATGATTAAAATTTAGTGTCCAGTGAATGAATACTGGGAGGTACAAAACATCTAAACTGTGCACTCAGCAGGTGTCGAAAAGAAGCGATTCTCAATCTGATATTCAAAATTTCTGTTGCATTGCGATTTAAGATATCTTTCAACGACTGAAAAAATGCCTCCCCGCATGATTCGAGCTCATTACGAGGAACTGCCAGAGTTTGAAAGAGGTCGTATCATCCTATTGAAAGAGGCAGGTTAGGCAAATGGAAGAATCGCTCGTCATATGGGTCGAAGCGATGTGGCCATTAGAAGATGCTGGCAAGAATGGGTGGACAATAGCAGATTTCAGCGTCATGATGGTAGCGGTGGACTTAGGGCCACAGCATATCGAGAGGACAGATTGATTGTCAGATCAGCTGTAACAGCGCCTAATTCATCGTTATCAATGATCAGATGAGTCACCTGCACACGAATGTCCACCATGACCATTCACAGACGGCTGATAGAGCAAAACTTACGCTCATGCCGACCGCTACGCCACCTGTCACTCATGCATGTACACTGTCGAGCCGAATTACAGTGGTTCTTGGCTCTATCAGGTTGGAATTATGCTGACTGGGGCCGTATAGTGCTCAGCGACGAATTCCCGCGTCCAAATGTGTCCTGACGATCATCGAAGACGTATCTGGAGACACCCAGGGCAGCGTGCTGATCCTGCTTTCACTATTAAACGCCAGACAGGCTATCAACCAGAAGTTACGGTCTCGGGCACCATTTCTTTTAAAAGCCGAACCTCTTTGGTCGTCATTAGAGGCAACGTACAGCAATACGTCGACGACATTCTGAGAACGGTTTTGCTACCGTTCATTTGCAGTATCCTGGCCTTATTTTTCAGAAAGATACGGCACGTGTTCCTATAAACTTTCCTGCAGCTTGTCAAACATTTCCTTGGCCATCCAGATCACCAAACCTCTTTCCAATCGAACATGTCTAGGATGTGATGGGAAGACGACTGCCTCTACCAGGGAATGTTGATGAACTGGCCCGACTATTGGAGCAAATTTGGGCAGAAATACCACAGGAGAACATCAGGATGCTTTGTCACTCTGTGCCACCTCATGTGGCAGTTTGCAGCCAGGCTTGAGGTGGGTTAACACCTTATTATGTTCGTTGCTTTGTAACTATGTAACTTTGAAATAAATCATTCAGTTTTCCTGAAATGTTACACATTTTCTATTCTGTATATCATCTTTCTACCCACCAATTTTTGTCTCTATCGAACTTCTCGTTCTTGGTGCGTCGTTGCTTTGTTATAGAGTGTAGTTCATTTCGGTTACCATAGGCCCAATCTACTGTTCGGATTCACGCCCCCGGCTGCGGGAGACGCGTGCCAAAAATAACTTCTTTTTTTTCTTTGTATTAGCTTTAATTTTTGTGTCACGTTCTTATTTTTCATTACTTGTATTATTTCTTTCTATCATGCTTTTGTTATTAATTGTACTTGTATTTATAAAAGTTAACTGTAATTATAGTTATGGAAAGTTCTGGAACTTTCAAAGGCAATATATAAGGAAAGGAAATATTCAGTTCGTAGAATAAAGCCTTGAGTTGTTACTAGCGAGAGTTGTGGTTATTTTATTTGAGTATCGAATTACACAGTAGTTTAATCTACGCGTCAATATAATTAAAATAAGAAACATTTTTAAAGATATCCAATTGAAGCGAAACAAATCAACCTTTATTAGATTGAAAAATATTAATTAATTTATCTATTTGTGCATTACTTTAATGTAGCATAACCAGTTTAAAATACTTACCGTTTGTGATAAGAATTATAGTAATATATATTAATTTAGCAAAGGCTGTTTGTCATTGAATTTGAAATTATCAATTACCATATTAATTTAATCTACGCAACAATATCAGCCCACTGCATCCGGTTACAGATATATATTTTAAAAGAAATTGTGTGAAGGTTAAGTTTATGAAGAGGGAATTGCGAAAATAAAAGATGAAATCACTTAAAAGCATTATGAAAATATAGAAATATATTGACTAATTATTTGAATTTAAGCAGATAACATTACTTTGGGTAATTATAACTACTGAGCAAGCTTTTTCTAGGAGATGAAGCTGATTTCCATATTGTCAAATTTTAACGACGGCCGAGCAGAATAATGAGGTATATTTGGACACGCAGTCTATTATCTAGCAATAATGTATAGAAGCAGATGTTGGTCTTTATTAGGAAACATTTGACTGATAATTCAATGCAAATAGTGAACAGGCTCTTTTTGCTGTATTTCTGTACTTACGCTTATGAGAGTATAGGAAATGTGGAAGAATATCTAAATATCTTAATAAAGATTATTGTAATTTAAATCCCTAATAGTAAACTATATACGATTTGTAGAAACATTGTTAATTTGGAAAAATTAAGAAAAATTGGTGTGTTGATATTCTCAGAACAACTTAATAGCATTACGAATATTTATAATAATACTAGCGGTGTGAATTAAATTTTTTTTATATAGAGTTAAACAGGTTTATAATATTAAAATTTTTTAATTAAATGTATGCATTATTATTATTCGTCTTTCTTGTCTTACTATTATTTGTATATTTGGAGGGGATCTGCAATACAGATAAAGTAGGTACAGGTACAATTAGTTTGGTACAATTTGGTACAGGTACAATACAGGTACAATTAGTTTGTTTTTGAGAAATGGCATTGGAGGTGCAATATCTTCTCATGCATCTTACGAGTTATTCATTCAATGCCTACTATTAGTTTACTCTTTTCCTACATGTATATATATATATATACATAGGCTGTTCAATAAGTAAAAAGACTAATTTTACTGCCGCGAAACCACTCATTGGAATATTAATTTCTGTGGCATAAGAAAAGTCTGTTGTCTGTATTAACAAAAGCTACCAATATATGGCTTGTACAGACTCATGCTCTTGAGTATCACGGGCTCAAACTGAAGCGTGTTTGCGGGCGCCTACGAGACGCGGCCAGTTGTCGAAATGGAAGCAAAAATCTGCAAAAATCGGAGGTCTTTGATATGATACGATATGGTTAAAGACTGAAACAAGAAGGCGACATTATCTTAAAACGCTTCATCACAGCAGACAAAGCTTTGTTGTATCACTGATCCAGCCATAAAACAACAATGCAGTGAACTGAAAAATTCAACTTCACCTAATCCCAAGAAAGCAAAATCTATGAGATTGGCTGGTAAAGTTATGACCATAATTTTTTTTATTTATGAAGGAATTGTGTAACAACACGCTATCGAACCTGGTACTACCGTAAACGGCTCGTACTAAGCGAATGTCCTGCGGACAATGATACGGCAGGTTAAAAGGAAACGTCCATTGCTCCGAAATGACTTCCTATTGCACCATGACAATGCCCGACCACATATTGGTCGTTGCGTACTGGATGTTTCGCAGCAGAACAAAGCAGAGATTTTACCACACCCTCTATACAGTCCTGATAAAACTCCATGCGATTTCTGGTTGTTTCCTCAACTTAAGAAACCATTACGAGGTAAACGTTTTGCAAACAACAAAGCGTGTGTTAAGGCTGCGGAGGCGATTTTGATAAAGCTCTCACAAAACGGACGTTTACATGTTTTTAAGAAGTGGACAAAATGTTGGGGGATGAATTCATAACGTGCCTCGGAAGTTATTTTGAAATAGACCATGTAAATGAGGACGATTAAAGGTATTCTTTTTTTATAATTTTAGTTTTATTATTTATTGCAGAAGCCCTCGTATAATACATATCTTGTTCAAATTATCAATCGTTAATAAAATACTTTTTATTCACCCATTCAAGTTCATATAATTTTTTTAAACCTGTAGTGCATGACACAAAGGTATTAATTCAGTTTTTCAAACGTTAATTAATTAATTAATTATTATTTTTTTAATTTTAAATTTATTCTACGTTATTTCTGCGTTTACAACCAGTTGTAAGAAATGGCACTATTATGTTTTTCTAACAAAGTAGAAATTGACGCTAAAAAAAAAATTATATTACTTGTTTTAGACTACGTTCATGTTAAGAATTAAATGTGCTAATTTATGCAAAGTCAAAAATATTACTCTCATTAAACTCTCTCAATTCTATTAAATGTAAGAACATTTTAGCCATGTACTGCATTTATTAGAATTTTATGAATTGTTCTCAGAAATAAATTAAGATCAACTTTTGAACTATCGGACTGTATGCAGATAAATGCTAATTTAAAATATCTACGTACTATAAAGAAAATATAAACAAAGTATAAGAGGGATTATTATTATTAAACATTTTATCTCTCCTCTCAACTAGTATTTATAAAATAATTTTTACTCTACATCATTAAGGTGTGCTGCAGTTACATCATAGCAAGAAATTCTGATTATTTTAGTTTCACATATTGTATTTTAATACGAATAACGTGTAAAATAATCATGTAAAACTTTTGGAGGCTTTTAAACTGTTTTACACATTGCGCTAGTGCATATATTATTGATGAATATTTGTAAAATGAAAAATAAAAATTCCCTGTGACCATCCTAAATTAGTAAAAATGTGGTTTAAAATAAACATCCTGGCAGGAAACTCTCTGAGATAAAATTTCAATAGAAAAACATGTTGTATTCTCATGATTTTATTTAATCCTCATGCTTTATATTTTCAGTTATTTGTAACGGAGCTCAACATATATTTTTTATTAAATTATTTATATATATATATCGAATTTATACGCTATGTGCTTGTTCAGTATAATAATATTATTGAAAAAAATAATGTAAAAGAATTTTTCTTATAAAATAATGTATTTTTCTTTTTACATGTATGCATACAATGCAATTTCAATGCACTAGAATTTATATAATTATTTAATCTCAATCTTTAAAACTGGAAACATGCGGGAGTAATTTAATTTACTTAGGAATGTCCCATTCTAATGTTGTTTGGTAATACTATTTCATTGAACATATTTTCCTGAAGAATTTATGTTAATATTGAAATTATATTTTAACCTAATAATATGCTATAGGATGTTTTTTTAATAAAAAAAAATTAAATTTAATTCAAATATGATAATCCAAAAATAATTACTCATTTGTGGTTCCTTCAAAACACAAATGAATCATGAATAATTTTAAAAATAATTATTGATGCACATCTCTCTATTTTTTGATAAAAAATGTTATTATAATTTATTTATTGAGGGTTATAAATTCATCGTAAGATGTGGGAAGTAACTGAAACACTATAAACGTCCCTATTTTCATGCCTCTTTTGTTTTAATTCTTTCATTACTTAAATTCCGCAAATGTTGCTGTAATTGCTTTCATACTTAATTTTACAGTCGTGCGCAATAGTCTTGATATTCTCTCTCAAATATTGCAATTAAAAAGAAGAGTACTTGAATAAAGAGAGTCAGAGGGTTAAGGAATATATTTCATATTTCTTAGTTTGTGCTTTACTTTAAATATTTCTTGAGATATATCACTCTTCTAAAGATAAATCTTTAAGAAAGTTTGAATATGTGAAGCTATTTATATTCATGGGCACTGGTCTTTGAGACTGTGATGAGAATAACGTTAGTTCAGTTTGCCTTGGGATCAATAATACATATTGCGCCTCATCTGTGGTTAAAGGAGGATCGTTCTACGAAGAGTTTGCGTATATATATCTCTGAGGAGTATTTTTGTAAGCAGTACCTCCATGAGTTAAGAGGACTGGTTTGAATAAAAGTTACTCTGAGTCTATGTGTTAGACACATTACTGGAGCCACGAATGTTAAAAAAGAAATACATACAATGAAATAAATGTAGAAATATAATAACAAAATTAAATAAAGCATATTTTCATTCTTTGGAAATGGTCTTGATAGCACAAAAGGAAATATAAGAGCGCCTCTCCTAATCTTATTTTATATTTTCGGCAATTGTATGAAAAATTAGTTTTGCTTGTAATACCATTTTATTTTTTAATCCTCGGCTTTTTAGTATAAAATAATATTTACAACACTTACTTTCTCCGTGTGATTCGAAACTGCAAATTGATGGAAATCATGCAATTATAACTATTATACTTCTAGATTTCTTAAGCATAGTATATGCATATTTCAATTGAAAAAATTTTGATAAAAAACTTTATTGTTAGTAATAGAAAGTGTGAAGATTCTATATTTTCTTACTTTATTAGTTTATTTTTCCTTAATATAATTGTATTTAATATTCAGTAATCTCTATGTCTTATAATTACGTATTGTTAAATTACCATTTTATGTTATTTTATATTAACATTATTCATATTCATTAATTTTTCCGAAAAAATATGCTATTTATTAGGGATTATTAATGAAAAAAAAAGATCCGTTATTCTTATATCTTATAGGAAAAATAAAATATTTTCATAAGGAGCCCATAAAATTTATTTTTTGACATTTAACAATAATTCTTTAACAATGTGTGAATTTAAGTTATTTAAAGACAAATGCTATTTTCAAATTTTCGATGTAACCCAAAATTGTACCATTTTTACTTTTCACTTCTTACAGATTTTATTCGCAAGAATCATGTATAAAAATTGAATACTATCCCTTTGTAATGTTGAAGTTTTGCAATGTTCATATTAATTTGCTTTGAGTAAGAACTTATAATCAGATTCTAATTATAAACAAAGTCGATCAATATAATATAGTATAAATTAAATTTAAACGAAGTGTCAACATGTTTTAAAGTTTTTCAATATAGTCACCAGTATTATGTATCACCTTTTTCCAACAATATGGAAAATGCAGAACCTCTGTAGTAGCGCCAGTTTTGTTGATAGTTCAAATTGATCGATCTGCTACCGCAAGAATCTCTGAAACAGTTTGAAAGCGATTGCCATAAAGTGGTTCCTTCATCTTAGGAATTAAGTCAAAGTCACACAAGGACTTAGATCTGTGGAGTATGGTGGATGGTAAAGCACTTTCCAGCCCCATCAATAGAAAAAATCAGCCACAGCTTGTGCTGCCTGTGGCCGAGAATTGTCATGCAAAATTATGGGCTTCTGCAGAAAGTCTCGCATTTTTTTTCCCCAAGGCTGGTCTAAGATGTTGTTTCAAAATGGGGCCAAAAAACTGCGCATTGATGGTCTGTTTGTGATGGAACGGTATGCTTTGGGGATGACACCTTTCCCAAGAATCAACATACCCAATTTTGTGGCTTTCGGGAAATTTTCCCCGAACGTCGGGGGAAATTGTAATGAGCCATTCGTTTGAAGGGCCCTTTTCATTTTGGGCTGGAAAGGATCTGGTGCTTTACAGCGAATAATACGCCGAAAAAAGCTTTTCCCCCACCCCCGGGTGCTCCAGGTGGCCGAGAAGCCCCGTGTTGAAGACTTTTCCCTGCTTTTCCCAAAAAATGATGGGGAACCCTGATCATGAAGAAATTTTTTCCCAATACCCAACCGTTCCTTCCAGAATGTGCAGCAAAGTCATATGCAAAAATCCGGGTCTGTTCGGCCATCTGACGAACCCGGGGCCCCCACCGTCCATTATAATGGGTAACTGTTTTTAACTTCTGTTTTTGCTGAAAATAGGACGACCTGATGATATATGCCCGCCTCATTTTGGGGGCCCCCTTCAAAAGGTTTTTTAAGATTTTTTACAGTTCGGCAAAAGATTCCCCGCAAGCCTTTTTTGAACCCCTTTGGGATAAAGGGTGTTTTTGTTGTTTGCCCCCCGGCACTTTAAAATTTTTTCCAACATCGTTTTTTTTTTGTTTTAAAAAACATCCCGGCAACATTTATTTTTGGACCACAAGCCAACACTAGAATCAGTTTTTTCCAAAACCCGCATGGCGTGACGTAAAAATGGACATGTCTTTTTTGAGAGGTAAGGTGGGTATGTTCATGTATAGTAAAGGGACAATTTTTAGTTTTGGTGCGTAGCTTTTTACAGAAGTGTTGCCACAAATTAAATTTCCCAAAAACCGTCGTACAACGGATGATCAAATATCGAATCGAAGTGAAAAGGAAACTGAATCTTGATAGTTATGTTCCATATTTTCAAATTAAAAAAAAACAACACTCATCAGACATTTCCAAATCGGGAGTTGTTAGTTTTTTAAATACCGTTTAAAAATTTTTCCCCTTTTTTGGTTGTATAATTTTAAAAAACAAGAAGTTTTTAATTTGCATTTTTCTTTTTTAAAGTTTTAAATTTGGCGGCCTTAGAATGAAAACATTAAAATTTTTGTCCTTTTTAAACAACATTCAAAAACCCCGAATTAATACCCATCTTTTAGGGGATTATAGCTAATCCCTTTTTAAAAATTTTTAATTTTTTACTATTATTTTTGTTTAGAGCTGTTTTCCCTTTTTTTTGGAATTTTTTGCATCATCCAAAAATAATTTTTTGTATAGTACAAATAAATGTCTAAAAAAAAAATACTTATACTTAAGTAACTATGATTTTTTTTAAGAAAAATTAAATTGTCAAAAGAAATTAAATCCCGAGTAATATTTAAAAAATTTCACAAAGAGGATATACTTAGTAGCAGGTTCTTTTTTTCTTAATAATTTCATTTAAAAAAAACAAACCACCCAAAAGGAAAAAAAAAAATGCTTTACCCATTGGCAAACAATAAGGCTTCAGATATATGATATTTCCAGAAGTTTTTTCAAATTTACTTAAGATATTCCCATTACTTGGGAACCTGATTTTTAAAAAAGCTTTAAAAGGATAATTTTCGATATTTAGTATCACTTATATTAGGTACATGTATAAAATTTTTAAGGGGGAAATTTTTAAAAAAAAATTTTTTAAAAACAATATTTTGGAAAATTTAACCTTTTGAATAACTTTTTGTTTCTTTTTTAAAACTTTTTATTATAAAATTGGTTTGGGGTTTTAGACCTTTTGGTCAAAGGGTCAACTATGATTTTGAAAACTTCAGATTATTTGCAGAGTTAACAACCAATTGAAAAAAAATTATCGGCGATTTTTTTTAAAATTTCTCCTCCCCTGTTGTCGGGAAAACAGGATAAACCCCAATTTCTAAATTTTTATATTTCCCCAAAAATTTAGTTGAGGCCCCTGTACAATTTTGAGCTGTATACAGGCAAAATATTATTATAATAAAAAAACATTTTTTTACAAAAAGGGGAATATTTTTAAAATGGGGGATTCTATGTTCATTTTTGTCAAAATATTTTCTTAAAATTTTTTTTTTTTGTAATATTTTTCTTAAAACAATTTTATATACATTTTCTAAACTAATGAAAACTAAATATTATAAATATTTTCCAATTTTTTACGCTTTTTTAAAAAAGGTTCCCAACGTAGTCGGATACCTTTAAAATTTTTTTCCGACTGTTTGAACTGTGATTTTTTAAAAAAGATAAATGGGTAATTTTTATGAATTTTTTAGACCCCTTTAGGGTTTGGGAAAACATGATAAAAGTGTTTTAAAGGGCACAAAAATATTTTTAAAATTTGGGGTTTAACTTAAACCCTTTTAAAATTCCCTTTTTTAAAAATGCTTCATTATAATAATATTTTTCCCATATAACCCCAAACTTCTGTACAGAGGCTCAACTTGATTTTTTTAAGCATTCACATTATTTTCAGAAAAGTTACAACCATTTGAAAAAAAACATCTTTTTTTTTAAAAAAATTTTCCCCTTTCGTAAAACGTGGATAAAAACCCCCTTCTAAGTTTTTTATATTTCAAAAAAATTTAAAAAGGGGTTCCCGAACAGAGGTCTGGCCATATACAGGCAAAATATTATTGAATAGAAGCATTTTTCCCAAAAAAAGAACATTTTAAAAAAAATTATTTAAGTTAATTTTTTTCCGAAATATTGTATTTAAATAACTTTTTTTTCTTTTTTTAAAACAATTTTTTTGCATGTATTCTAATCTAAGTGGCTCTAAATATCATGAAAATTTTCCATTTATGCGCCTTTAAAAACCCAGTTCCGAACGGTCGGATACCTTAATAAGAGTTTTATGGAAAAGTTCAGAAATATTACCTTTTAAACATTACTTTTTTATAATATCCCTGCCCCTCATCTTTTTTTAAAAAAACATTATTTCCCCCATCAAAAATTTTTTAAAAATATTTTTGTTTTCTTTTAATTTCCATTTAAAAAATTGATCGAATTATTTTTATTTTTTTCCCTTTTAGACTAATCCCATTCATAAATGTTAGAAATATTTTAGCAGCACCATAATCAGAAAATAGCAATTAGACAGACAAGTATCTTTTTCTTATAAAAAAAATCTACTTTGTCCTCGGTAATGTTTCTTAAATTTAAATACATTCGAAGTCATCACAAAATTTGAAAAAATATACACAAATCAATAACATTTCGAGAAGACGTTAGTTTCGTTTCGCTGCATCCGTGAAAAAACTTATAAAAGTTTTTAAAATGAATAAAATGGCAAACACGAAATTTTGGAAGTTGTTTCTAAATATGAAAAAGGGAGTCCAGAAAAGAAACATTTATATTACCCCTTCTATATACGATTTTATGAGAGCTTGTAACGGTTGCTCATAAATCTCAAATTTCTGTTTATAAAGAGAGATCGGACTTCAGGATTTATCAAAAAAGTATAGTGTTCATTGAGGTGGAACTGAAATAAAAACATAGAATATTCAAAAGTAACATAAAAATATCCTCAAAAGAATATCAAATTTATGTTTGAAGAGATTGATGGAATCTTTGAGAAAAGATATATTTTTAAGGGTTCCTTTTTTGTGAGTTATATCTGCTGTAACATTGAAAATGACATTCGATAAATAAATGGAAGCTGCATTGGGGAGATTCAGGGTTCATTTTTAGAAGTTGTTTATCCTTCACTATTCATAACACTCAAAATAATTTGCAATGGATATTTTACAAACATTATTGAAATATAATGCATTCTCCACGGTGAAAACATTTTGCACAAACATACAAGAAGAAACACAAGTACATGAGAATAAGATAGTGTGGGCTTGTCAGTGATGGTATAATAGTCGTATTTAATTAATTTTAAGGGTTTAATTCTTCATAACTATTTACATAATTTACAATACGGATCAGTTCGTCATTTAAAACAGTTCTTAGTAGTTCGTTATAATATTCGTCATTTCATTCGTCATGGCGTCGTACCTCATATCTATCGTCCTTTTCTAACCATGTCATCCTTAGCTTCGTCGAGCGTCTAACTGTCAGGTTCCCAAAACACTTGAGAACGCTCCTAGGCATGCACAGTACATTAAGTGGAGTGGCTTGGAAATAGCGGCTGACACAACAACAGGAATTACAAAAATAAAGAAATAAATTAAATTAAATTATAAAACACACACAGAAAAGTCTGTAGTTCCTCATGCTATCAAAATGGCTTTTATGTATCAACGCTTTAACTCCGCAACAAAATACATCAAGAATGAAGCTACAGCGTTGAAAAAATAATTCGAGTTTGTCAAAGTTCTTAGCGAAAAAACGCATAACATAATGAATTGATACTGTACTATCTCCAGATAAACTGCTTTCTATTTCATGAACGTCATAACTTATTTCCATTCTTCCTTTTCGAGAAATGAGAGTGGAAATTTAGACAAAAATTATCATAAATAGAACAAAATTAAACTTTATTAACTGAAGCAAACGAAAAAGAAGATTAAGTTTTCTTTCTGATGAATTTGAATTAATTTTGTAAATACAGTCGAACCTACATATAACGAACCTCTGTATAGCAAATTTTTCTACATAGCAAATTTTTTCCTGGAACCAAGAACATTTTGATTTTCTTCGTAAAATAACCTCTCTATAGCGAAGTGCATTTTCTATATAACGAACTTTTTCTCTTGTGATTCAATTTTTTTTCCCTATTTTTAAAGTGTTTCCGGACATCTCAAGTTTTTTCTCTTTTAACTCATTTTATGGTGGTCATAAATCTTGAACTGGTTTTATTAGGTGCCTAACTTGCCGAGAGCAATAGAATTCTGGGAGTTTCATCCAAGAAGTGAAAACTTTAACCCCACTGTCTAATTCATTGAAAACATCTTCGATATCCTCTTTCACCTTCAGTGGAGTTGCTTCGTAACCCCGTGTTCTTGAACTAATCTCCGTACATTTGTAGTGTTGATCAGTCGTACTTGTAACTTCATTCCTTGTAGCTCGAAAATGTCAAAACGTCAGCGCTTGATCATCAATAAAAAAATTTAATCCTTCAGGAAGTGCATAAAGGCGTCAAGAAACTTTCCTTGCAGTTTTTATTTCTTTATTTTTTTAATAGTTAAGATATATTAAATCAATATATATTAATTTACAATAAGGTGTGAATAATCGCTTTCTTTAATTTATAGTGATTAGAATTTAAAATTTGTTTTATGTAGTTTATAAAGAAAATTGAAAAATGAACCTCTATATAATGAACATTTTTTCGGGATTCAGCGACTTCGTTATATAGAGGTCCGACTGTATTTTAAACCCTCACGATAAATGGAAGTGTATGGAACATTACACACATCCTGAAGAGTATTCCTGATTGATTTTTCCACACTACTCAATACTTGCAATTATTTACAGTGGTAAAATATTTACGAATAATTCTTTAAGGTATCCGATTACGTTCGGAACCGGGATTTTGAAAAAGCGTATAAATGGATAATATTTATGATATTTAGTGTCACTTAGATAAGAAAATGTATATAAAATTGTTTTAAGAATAGTATTACAATAAAAAGGTTTTTAAGTACAATACTTTGACAAAAAATGAACATAGAATGACCCATTTTCAAAAACGATTTTTGTGAAAAATGCTAATATTATAATAACATTTTGCCTGTATACAGCTCAAACCTCTGTACAGAGGCTCAACCAGAATTTTGAAATATATAACTTATATAGAAGTGGGTTTATCCCTGTTTTACGACAACAGAGAGGAGAAATTTTAAGAAAAATCGCCGATAATTATTTCAATTGGTTGTAACTCTGCAAATAATCTGAAGTTTTCAAAAATCATAGTTGAGCCTTTGTACAGAGGTCTGAGCTATATACAGGCAATATATTATTATAATAAAAGCATTTTTGATAAAAGGAGAACATTTTGAAAAAAGGTTATTCTAAGTTAATTTTTTGCCAAAATATTGTATTTAAGTAATTTTTGTTTATCAAAATGTCCTTAAAACAATTTTATACATGTATTCTAATCTGAATGACATTAAATATCATGAAAATTATCCATTTATGCGCTTTTTTTAAATCACGGTTCCGAACGTAGTCGGATACCATAAGTATAAGTCTGCTACGACATTGGTATGCAATAGTTTCGCAAAATGAAAAGAGGTTGCTAGAAGAAACTAAAAATGCGCAAATTTGAAACTAAAAATGTAATGAATTATTTTCGAATACGATGTTATTTTAATCCCGGGGTATTGCTATTTCTATTTTGATGCTTTACGTGAATTTTAATTTTAATTAAAGGGTATGTCTTTTTATATTATTTTACTCCCTCACCCTCCTTATTTTGCTTCTATCGGAAAAATAGAATTTACCTCATTAGAATTCATTTTATGTGTGCATGTCAGCAAACTAAAGTAAACTAAACACTAATGCTTTTTACTCACCTGTAAATGTTTACTGACTGTAGTTTTCCCTTTCAGTTTTAATATTTGGAAAGTTTGGAAAGCAGTTTTTTATTGTTAAGGACTTTAAGCTAATTTATGAAAACATATTTTTTTCTGTTTAAAATTTTGGATCGTTAAATTTTTCATCGTAACAAACAAATTTTTACCCAAATAGAAGTTAAGTATCGTCCAAAGAAAACAGTAACAGACTTCACATAACCATGTCGTTTTTATTTTCTTTAGCGGAAGGATACAGAGCTCGTAACTTCACCGGTTTCTCTTGTAACTGGATGAAAATTGTGACATAAATTTCTCCTAATAAATATATATAGTGTTGTTCGTGGAGGAGATCTTTTCAACACTTTCCTGTATTCTAAAAAAAATTAATCAAGTTAAATAATAGTAACTGTGATAATTTATGAAATCTATTTAATCTTTAATATTATTACGTTCAAATACCACCCAGTTTTATATTAATATTAATTTAAAAATATATATATATAATTATTATATACTTTTCGAATATTTTTTTTATTTAAAATTTAAGAAAAAGTTTTTAGTTAAGTTACATTTTATTCAGAATTCTGAGAGATGCAAGAGAATAAAAATGGAGCACAAATGCGTATTTAGGTACTTTTAACTTAGAATTGCACCAGAAAGAAAAACAACTAATAAAACTATACTTACTGTACGTATAGAACATTGAAAGGAGTAAAATTGATTATAAATTTATAGGCAAATTGAGGGTTTTTGGAGTACGAAATTAGTACACAGAGATACCGCGTCACACATGTTGATTCACTGTATCGTAATTAGGTATTAATGAGGCATGCTGGCAAGTCATTTCATGCTCTTTCAATGTACCACACTTCCACAATTATAGAAAATGGAAAGCGGTGACCATTCAGTCTCTCCGGAATTCATTTCATGAGATAATTTGATCAAAATATACTGTCCAGAGAAACGGTCTAACACCTTTCTGCTCCAGGTAGGTCAAAGTACGACATGTGGTTATGCTTTATTTTACTGAGCGAGGTGGTAAGCCAACATAAATAACAAGGAGTTCACATTAGGGTAGTCATACTCATTCAGAGAAAATATGACAAGATTGTATGCAAGCCGGTCACGTGTAACTCTAGACACATATACATCATCATGGTGCAGCATGGAGTGTCTAGACACGTCTGAAAATGCAACGTGGTTTCATGCACTCTACTTTTGTATCCGGTTTTATCGTTCACTGCACCGTTTCGCGTCTCTATGCTGCCACTATCAAGATTTCTATGTTAAGGGCAGCCACTATAATGACCATCACGAAGACAATACGTGCTCCTCAAGACCCCATAGCTTTGTCCGTGTGGACAATGTTATACAACAAAAAAACTTATTTCTATACTAGATGTATGATCCTGTAGGGCCGACCTGATAACATGTTTGTCTCCTCGGTTACTAATGGTAGCAAGCTATTTTGTCCTGTATGGGGGGCGTATCTCTGTACCTATAGACACAGATACATCATCATGGTGCTGCATGGATTGCCTAGACTCGTATGAAAATGCAACGTGGTTTCATGCACACTACTTCTGTATCCGGTTTTGTTGTTCGGCTCACCACTGTAGCCTCACGTCTTTATGCCGCCACTATCAAAGGCTCTATGTCAAGGGAAGCCACTATAATGACCACCACGCACACAGTACGCGCAGCTATGGACCCCATCGCTCTGCCCGTGTGGACAGTGTTATACCACAAATAAACTCACTTCTATTCTAGATGTAACTGTATGATCTTGCAGGGCCAATCTGACAACATGTCTGTCTTCTCGGTTACTAACCGTGGTAAGTCGTTAGATCCTTTTTGGCGTTCAAAATAATCTTCTGAAACTATAGATTCCATATTTGCATGGAAAGCGTTTGATTTCAAGCAATGTGGAATCAATTTTACGGAACGATAATCCACACTATCAGCAAACTGTGATCCTACCCCTTTCAAATTCCAGCCTGTACGCTTTGGGAAAGTCTAAAAGAATCTTCTTCCAAACAACTATCATTCAAATGTGATATTCCCGAATGAGATACCCGCGGTATAATTTCTTTACTTGTGTATATACGCAGTACGAAATGCATTTTTCCATCTTTACATTAAGTGCAATTAAGCTCTAATCTTTGCATATGGCAGCACCTTCTTCCTTTCCAGAGAATTTGAAGTTAGTATCATCAGTGCATAAGGGGGGATTATTTACATTTTAGAAATACAATCTTTAATGAAAAACATTTTTTTCCATGAAAGACCAAGCTCATCCAGTAAGGTTGTAGAACCAGGAGAAAGTGTCTTTTAGGAAGACTTCAACTCCAGGAAAGCAGTGCAGGTTTATCCATTGGGAGCTTGGGGTGGGCATCCAGGGGCAAAGCTAGACTTAACCAGATTTTCCGGTTATAAATTTTGATCAACCAGTGTCAAAGGTGCCCATAGATCTTCTGCGCCTAGGGTCCGAAATGAGCTTAAACTGGCACTGCAGAAAGGCCAAACCCGTTGACCAGCTTTATTTAAACTTTATATGCATATGTATATATATATATATATGTGTGTGTGTGTGTGTGTGTGTGTGTGTAACTAGTTATACGCGCATTAGATAAAAATAAATTAAAGTTTTAAATTTTAATTAAATTGTTGATTTAGAAAATCATAATATTAATATATAATTCACATAAGGAGTTTTATACTAAAATTTTTTTGTCATGTTCTCTCTCTCACACACAAAGAAACAATACGCACAATCTGCATTAAAGCATATTTACAGGAGAAGAATAAAAGTTAAAAATTGCTGTTCAGTGTTCAAATAGAGGAATAGAAGCATACACTTCGACACACACACGTATACATGTATACAAAGAATCCTGATGAAAATAAAAATAAACACATATATGCGCAAAATAATCATAAATATGTCTAAATTTAATAAATATAGTAAATGACAGAGGGAACCGAGCATAGAAGATAAAGAAGAGATAGGAAAAAAGGAAGCTTCCAAAAAAGGGCCATTGGATTATATCAGCGAGTTCTGCAACTATTTTGACCGCAATGAACTTGCGTAAATTGTAGGAATGAAAGATTTTTTTGCTAAAAATAGATTTAAAAGTACCAAAAGATTTTTCTAATGAAATCATTAGTACACACAATAACATTAAAGCACTTAATATTTCACATCTCCAATAGATCCACAAAGCAATTGCAATAAGTTTTAATTGCTGTGAATCTGTGTAAAACTGAATTGAGTTATAATTACCTTAAGGTATTCGACTACGTTAAGAAACGTGATTTTGCAAAAGCGTATAAATGATAATATTTATGATACTTAGTGTCACTTAAATTAGAAAATGTATTTAAAAATTGTTTTTAGACTAGTATTATAGTAAAACACTATTTAAGTACAATATTTTGACAAAAAATGTACATAGAATGACCCATTTTCAAAATATTTTCATTTTGTGAAAAATCCTTCTATTATAATAATATTTTGCCTGTATATAGCTCTGACCTCTGTATAGAGGCTCAACTAAAATTTTTGAAATATATAACTTAGAAGTGGGTTTATCCATGTTTTACGACAACAGAGGGTAGAAATTTTAAGAAAAAACGCCGATAATTATTTCAAATGGTTGTAACTCTGAAAATAATGTGAATTTTTCAAAAATCATAGTTGAGCCTCTGTACAGAGGTCTGAGTATATACAAGCAAAATATTATTAAAATAGAAGCATTTTTTCACAAAGGAGAACATTTTGAAAAAAAGGTTATTCTAAGTTAATTTTTTGCCGAAATATATTTAAATAATTTTTTTTGTCAAAATGTCCTTAAAAAATTTTATACATGTATTCTAATCTAAGTGACACTAAATATCATGACAATTATCCATTTATGCGCCATTTTAAAATCACGGTTCCGAACGTAGTCGGATACCTTGAAATCTGTTGTATAATTCGCACTTTTAACATAAAAAATAAGATCGAATTTTACGGGTTTACGTTATACGACGGGTACAAGAAAATGATCACTTTAAAAATAAAAGAGATGAGCATCTAAAAAAATTAAATTTGTACATAGATCAATATAAAGTTAATTTGAAAAAAAATGGCCTACCTTCTGAACTTTAAGGGTTGTATAATAGAAGTATACTATTTTTTCAAAAGCCTGGGCTTATACCTTGACTTTTAAACTTAAAAGCATCCCACACTTACATTTCACAATTCTTCGTAAAAAAGGGGGTGCGTGCTATGTGGGAAAAATGCTTAAAAAATTTAAAAAAATGCAGCTTCATAGTAGTGGAGTGCGATATATACATAGTAAAAGTCAAAACTTCACAGATTGAGTTTATAACTTTAAAAAAAATTGCCGTTTAATTTGCTGAAACACATCCTCCTTTAAAATAACACCCTTATACAACGTACCACTTTAGCTATCGCTTCTAAAGTTCATCGAAACATTTCTGGAATCTATTTTTAGTTGTCTTTTAATTCAGCCAACGATACACTTTCAGCTTCATCTGCAAATTGAAATCTACGACTCTGCAAATGAAGCGCCAGTTTAAGAAATATTTTGAAGTTTTAAGGAGCGAAATCTGGGGAACAAAAAGGATGTGGCAGAGCAATTGTTTTCATTTTCATCCCGTCATTGTTTGAAGCATGTTCTTACGTACTTCGGTAGAAAATTTGTCAATGTTTTCAGCTGGGTGGGAAGTCTGAACGCCCAGAGTTTTCGTCGTCTTTGACAATTTCCTTTCCTTCTCTGAAACGTCGATGCTACTCAAAATCTTGCGTTCGCGATAATGTATCACTGCCTTAAACATGCTTCAGCATTTCTTAAATCTGCGTAGTACTCTTTTGCAAGCCAATACAAAATTTGATATTATTCTCTGCAATTTTTTTTTTAAATCGTCGGCTACTAAATACATCCAGCTACAAAATACGACTCCATGGTTAAGCCACCGACCACGTGATTTGAAACAAACTTTTTTTAGAAAAGGGATGAGTGCAGTGACATAGAAATGTTATCGTAGTCGCTTTACTGCAAAAAAATTCACGTTACAAGCTCTGTACGGGAACTCTTGAATCCGACATCATATAGATATACCCCAGTATTTGCTATACGCTGAATATTTTACTGTAGTTAAAAAACTAAACAACAATTTAAATGTAGTAGTACTAGCTACATTTAATGTTTTTACTATTGTATGTATCACATGCCTAGCCATTGACCATCAAATCATTAGGCAAGCATTCAATGTTAAGAATAGGAATGTATTATTTGACCCGTAAACAAAAATTAAAATTGTCCCTATAAGTATTCCCGTAAACAAGGAGATTTGCTTTCAAAATTTTTAGAACGAAAGAGTTACGGTACATGCTCATTCAATAACTTACCGTAGGAAGCAACTATTCTATCGTATTGATCTGTTACTTCCTTGTTAATTATATTATTGTGGGTTTTAACATAGTAAAGTATACATAACCCTGAAAAAATAAGCTACGAGTTTGTGAAGAACATTGGAATTATTATCAGATTTTTATATATATTTTCGAATATAATTTGATACGTGTATAAGCCGAAAGTGCATTTATTCTTCAAAAATGTACCCACAATTCGACATTTGTATATATGCCGAAATGAAAAAAAGTTCCTACAGTTGTCAAATATGTCACGATGAGAGATAAAATGTTGCTAAGTAGGGAAAATGATATTAAAAAAAGTTTCCAATAAAATTTCTGTACAGTAAAACTCTTTTGGCAATATTTTGATCTCTGGTAGTCTTATCTGAACTAATATATTTTTCATTTCTTTTTTTGTACGATATTTGTGTTATTTATACTTTCTGTGCCATTTTCTTAAAAAAATGAGGGGCATTGTAGATCAGTGTTTCATGTTTTGAAGGCAAAACTCGCTGCATAATGATCATATGCATTCACAAATCTAAAAGGAGGAATGTGAATTTTACAAGCTATTTGGAAACTTCGATTCTGATACTGATTTTGAAAGATTTACCTAACTTGTTTTCCCCCTTCTTTTAGAATCAAAGTTCCATTCAAAATGCTCCCTAAAGTCTTTTTTTATTTCTAACGGCAGATTAAAGAACAACTGAAAGAAATACAAATATTAAAAATATGACAAATAATGGAATTACAGTGAGTCTATAAATCAATCAGCCAGTATCTCAAGCTCTCTAGTATCTCTCGCACAAGTGGCCCGAGTTCAGCATAGGGCAGTGACTCAAATGTGTGTGTTTCACGTTTATTTCATCTCTGATGTTACACATTTGGCAAAGAGGAATTAACAGTATTTTTATACGATATAGATGTTTCAAGATACATTTGTGGCCAGTAGATAGGCGAAAAATGGCATCAGATCTGTCCCTTGGTTCAAAAATGGAATATTTAATATTTACTCAATTCATTTTTCGTATTTCCTTGCCTATTTTATTTATTTTCTGTAAGCCTACCTAAATTATTTATTAATTAATCGTTCGGTGGTATAAAAATGAATTGGTTTAACTATTATTTGTGCAATTTTGGTCACTTTCTTTGCCAGAGAACCTGCTAGTTCATTTCCCAGTTGTCCATAATGCGCTGGTACCCACTGCAATACAACCTCTTTAGGGTTTTCAATTAAGTCTAAATAACAACTGCCGCAGGAGTTTCAGATGGAGAAATGAGCAGGAAGGCTGACCTTGAATCTGATAGTATCACAACCTTGAGAAATTTTCAGACTGCATCAAAGGCTGTTTTATACCTTCCAACAGGAGTGTAGAAAGAAAAGAGCCTGCAAAAGACGCCTTCGTCAATATAGTCAGTACACATGGAGATATCTGTAAACACATGTAGCCACTCGTTACCAGGATGCAATTTATGCGTAATCTTCAAGACTACAGCTTTTAGGATTTGGTCATGTCTGTGTCTCCAAGAAACCTCGCTTGATTAGTTTATCTGACCACCTACTTCCTTTCTTCAGCCGCACACTGTAACGAGGAGAACTTCCGTCTCACAGACCAATCCTAGTTCCTTTTTGCACTCAAAAACTTTCTGAGGGAACCATTTTGGGTTTTTAGGCTCCATGAGAGGTTGAATGACAATTGACTATTCCACCGAGGGAAAAAAAATCTGGTAGTATTGCAGTTTCTTCCCATTATATTAGCGCATTTTCTTCCACAACTGATTTAATGCTCATATGTTGGGTAGATATCTAAAGCAAATCAATTGGAGTTGTGTCTTGACAGCTCCCATGATAAGTCAAAGGACTTGGTAACGGAGTTTGTCTAGTGTATCAACAACTTGTTTACTTGCCCTGGTCAATGATTTGGAACAGTTAAGGATAAGTAGAAAAATATAGGATTTATATCAGCTGCTGTACAGCATCTCCACTAAAAGCCAATACCCTCCCCCCTCCCAAAGTATTAAGATTATGATCGCTTCCGCATGGCTAGCAGGAAACGTGTTAACAAAAAAACCCCACCGTTTTTAACCCCTTAAGTGCCGCGGGCGTGTAAATGTCGCAGGAAAATGTCGAAATTAGGTATTTCATCAAATTCTTAAGGAAAATGATCAGTTCACGCAATATGTTAATATAAGAACTCTGTAAGGTGATTTCCCTGAGGAAAGTAAGTGATTTGATCAAATCCCTAACCTGTTTCAATGCAATGATGAAATAATATGACAAGAGTTTAAAAGAGGGTTTATTTGGCACAAATGCGATGATTTAATAAAAGTAGAATAATTAATGCAATATATATATATATATAAAATAATCATTGAATTATAAATTATACATTCGAAATTAACAAAATAATTAAATAATTAGGCTGGTATTTTTTTCAAAAAAATAATATTTGTTGTAAAAATTCAAACATTTTTTTTCGTGAATATTTATATAAATAAAAAAGAATGTTTGTGTGTGTCTCTTACGTCTTCCTAAACCGTTCATCGGATTGCGATGAAATTTTGGGGAGTGGTTGGATGTATGTCCGCGAAGGTTTCTGAGTTAGTAAAACTATGTTCCGATAGAAGTCCAAGTGGCGTTGCGGAGGATTATAAGGGGCGTTACATATAATTATTTCCATTTTTAAACTATTAGACGTACGGTCTTGAAATTTGGTAATCAGATTCCTTTTATACAGTAAATACCCGCTACAAAATGGTTTTAGTAAAATTCGATACCCCATCAGAAACGAATTCACTCACAGTTTGATTTTTCTCTTTATCTAAACACGTTTTTCTGCTGTAGGTACTTAATAAAATAGAAAAGATAGATAGATAACAATAATAAAGATGAGTGCAACCTTTCTCGTGTAGTGTTTGGGCTCTATTGTGTGTGCGCGCGTCACGTCAGAAACCCGGCTCTGCCTGGCACTGACGAAGAGGGGAGGTAAGAGGGAATGGTAACACGCGAAAACATAGCTCTGCAAATGCTGACTTGTTCATTTCATCATTTCACTAAAACAGACTAAGATTTGATAAATTCACTTACTTACAACAGGGAAATGACCTCAAAGAGGCTTTATTTTAATATCTTCCGTAAATTGATCATCTCCCATAGGGATTTGATGAAATCCCTAATTTCAACATTTCCCTGCGACATATATACGCCCTGATGAGCTGGTGCCTTTACTGCCCCGGAAGTGTATACTCGTTCTTCCAAAGAACGACTTTTTGCATTGTGTTGCTCTGTTTAAAACTAGTCCCACGACTTTGGTATACAATAATATGACATAGAAAAAGTGCTTCTAAAGAATTTACTTATTTCGGAGTTAAGGTGGAGAAGCAGTTTTTCTTGTTTTTTCGTTTAAATGTCCATTGTTCTATTTTTCATTTGCTGTCATTTTTGTTTACCGTGTATAATAGGAGCATTTTAGTTTTTTGTTCGAATGCAGTAAATGTGATACTGGTTTACGTATTCACAACCATATGTTTTAGGATATATCACAGAACAAATATAAAAACAGTTATAATTTATTTTTTATTATATTCTAACTTAAGAGATTAATTCTTTTGTTTCCATTTTATTATTTAACCTTTTCTTTTCTTTCTTTTTTAAAGTGAAAGTAAATAGTTTTTAGGTAGAAAAACAAGCATTTTCCTGCGCCTGTGGGAAAAACGTTGACCCTGGGGGGGCGTTAATATCATAACTTTTCCTTAGCAGTTAAGGGGTTAATAAATTACACTTTCTTTTCCAAGATCAATGATTGATTGACTGATTGAATATTAACGTCACACTGTTCAGCTACACGAGGGCTTTTGGCGACGGACCACTTAATTTTGAACCATGGTCAAGTGACGTGGACGTCACCTGAGCTGGCACCCTCCTCTCCTAACTACCACACCACACCAACGGGAGGACGTTTCAGCTCTCGACAGATTTAACGTGCATCGCTGCCCTACACGACGAGTCTTTAGTGGTACTGGGCTCGAACTCGTTACAAGACAAGCCACGATCCGATACCTATATCACTTGGCTCTACCGCGGCCTTCCAAGATCAATGGAATAGTTCGTAATAAGTTGTGAGGCCCTTACTTTCAATTTGAAAATTTCCAAAAGTTATCGGTATATATAGAGAAAAAAAAAACGGCATTAATTCTCTAAATCATGTACTTTATCAGAACACTTCTGTTGTTGTTGTTACTGATGCCACCCGATCGGCAAAGGCCAGATCGAGACACAAAATTCATCATGGTAAAGGGCTAAGTGACGCCTGTCGTTAGCCGCAGCTTTGAGCACCATACAGGTGACAGTACGACTTAGCTCGTTTCCACCACAATTTTGAGGGAGGACACCTGGGGGTGGTCAGGGGCCTCCCACCTCTCTACCCTTTCCACAAACCACACGAGAGGACTTGCGCCTCGACGGCTATTTAGAGTATCCCCATGCCGCAAAGACATTATACATTTTCAAACATCCATGTCTTCTCCGGGATTCGAACCCAGTCCCTACGGCACCGCAGTCAGGGTAGCTAGTCACTACACTGGTTGGGCGACTAGAACACTTCTTATTCATTGTATTCCTTCTAAACATACCGACACTAGATTATTCAAAATTCTTCAGTTCAATGTATGTTATGACTGTATTTTCTTAATGAATAATTACTACTAAACAATTACTAGTATTGTTTTTGATATAAAATTCACAGCGTATCAAAATTTAACAAATTTTTTTTAATATATATGAAAAATTCCCAAATGAGTTATTTTAGTAAAATTGATGGCAACGTAATTTAAAAAAAAATTTTATTAAAAAAAATAATATTTATTGCGAGATGAACTGCGTACAATTGATTGGTTTTCTATACAAAATTTAAGCCTAGTGACTGAGTGGTAGTATGTCGTGCTTCCACACCACAGGTCTGAGGTTCAAACCCTGGGTTAGTCAAGGTCGACTCAGCCTTTCATCCTTTCAGTGGGTTTATAAATGAGTACCAAACTTTCTTGGGAGCTAATCACTGGGGATTTCATGTTTAGATTGCACACCTTATCGGAAGATCTGCTCCTGATCCTCAGTACCAAAGGTCGCCTAAACTGAGATGGGCACAGCAGGCCTTGGCGTTCATGGGCTGTGGCACCACTAAGTTTAATTTTATAAAATCTCCAAATTATATTGATGCATATAATTTTTTGAAATTTTTATTTTAAGATATTTTGTAATAAGATGCACGAGAATAGTTTTAACATTCTAACAAAGCATTTAGCAAACAAGCGAGCGATAATTTTAAAAACCAAAATATAATTTCAGATGCTATAATAGACGAAAAACTTTTCAGTATCCTACAGAAAGATACAAACGATATTACTAAGAAGAACACATTCTGCCAAACATTATAATAATTATGTGTCGTTTATAACTTAATTTTAAAAAAATACCATCAGTATGTGTAAAACTTAAAGCGGAATAAAGAGCTCGGCATTTTGGTGAAAGTGAATTTAGCTACTTTAAATATTTTATAAGCTCCAATTTTTTTTCTTTACTTTACGTTAAATATTTTGATACCAAGTATTTGATGACACCTGAAGTACTTTTAAAGTTATTCAACAAACTCCACGATTTGGATTAGCAAGATTGGTGTTAAAATGAACAAACGTTGTAACCCTACATATATATATATATATATTTCCTGTTTATGTTTCATTGCAAACTCATTTAAGTAATACTAAACATGTAAACATTCGTATGATTTTGTACGATGCTTTTAACTTAACTGTGATGCTGATAATTATTTTTTTAAAATTATCATGTTATTTTAACATGTTATTTTAAATTAACTAGCCCCTTTACTTTTTTTGTTTGAAAAATTGATATTTCCTGAAAGAAAGTCGATTCATTCAGCTGCCAAGCAAAGAAAAATTCTAAAGAAGTTAATTTATAAAGAAATAGTGGGCCATTGATCGCATGCGAAGAATACAAGTATTTTTTTAAAAAGAATGGTACAATTTAGTATACTTCTAGAATATGTAAACACGCATCCATTTAATTTCATTCTGAAAAAAATTGTTTGAAAGGACACAGAATTATTATATTTTTGTTACGGTTTTATTATGGTAGTTTCCATGTGATTTAAAGTTTTGCTTATAACTAAACTTTTAAAATTGATTGCATGATTTAGTCATTTTCTTTTTATGCTTTGAGAGGAGTGTTGATATATGTATAGAAATAATGCCCTAGATATCAAATAAATATGGTTCGAAAGCAAAATGTATTGTCAACAGTTTTAAGTTTTGTAAGGCTTTCAGAAATATGGATAGGACTTCTTAATTTTTCTTAAAAAAAGGTATGTGAATAAATATGAAATGTCTTTGCTATAAAATAAACGACAGAAGTAAGTATACATAGGGAAACCATAAAATAAAATTTTTTCCATCTAGTAATGTAACTAGAATGACACTAGAAAATGACTGGTAATGACACTAGAAAGCATATAGACCTATAATATTGATTAACCTCTGAGTTTTGATAAAATATAAATTAGAAATCAACGCTAAATAACAATAAAAAACTTTTTAAAGCAATTAAATATGGCTCAGAATACAAAATGTAACAGAAAGGATATTTTTTTTGAAGAAATTTTTTTTTGTACTCACCATTTAAAAATGAATTCAGAGTTTCTAAAAGATTTAAAGAAATTACAATATAAAACTCCAAACTCAAACTTAGTTGCGCAATAGCTCATGAGGACCAGGGCCTACTGTGCCCATCCTAGTATACGTGGCCATTGGGCGCTGAGGTGCAAGAGCAGATGTCCCGATCAGGTGATCAATCTGAAGCGAGATCCCCAGTGTATTAAGTCCCAAAGCAAGCTTGGTACTCATTTATTGACCCATTGAAGTAGGGATGAGAGACAATATAAAGTACTGTTGAACCTCTATATTGCGAATTTTTCTATATAGCAAACTTTTTCCTGTGACCTTGAACATTTCACTATTTTCTTCGTAAAATAACCTCTCTATAGTGAAGTGCATTTTCTATAAATCGAAATTTTCAATTTTTGTTCTCCATTTTTTTAAAAGTATTTCTGAAAAAAATTTCAAGTCATTCTGGTGGTCATAAATCTTGAACTGGTTTTATTAGATCCGAACTCGCTAAGAACAATGGAGTTCTGGACGTTTCATCCAAGAAGTGCAACCTTTAACCCCCATTACCCAGTTCCCTACAAACATCTTCTATATCCTCTTTCACCATCAGTGGAGTTGTCCCGTGTCCCAATTATAAAATAATGTATGTTTAATATTACTTGTATGCTTTAAATTATAAAATGTCCTTAAAATTCAATAATTTAGTATAAAATTATTTTCTTCATATTGAAATTATAGTGAATTCTTTGACATTCTTTTTTCTTGTTTTCCTTGCAGTTTTTTTTTCTTTGGTCGGTAAGATATATAAAATAAACATATATTAATTTTTAAAAAGGTGGATAATTCTTTTTAATATATATGTTTAGAATTTAAAATTTTTTATTT